>ML217637.1:32034-50235 GCA_004785975.1 Popillia japonica
TTATTATAGGTAATGTTGTGTTCTAACATTTAAATACATTTATGTAATACCACGTGAGATGTAGGATTCGATTATGAATAAAATAGAAATAAATTCGTGGGATAGACGTATAAATGACTAAATTTCGATTAAAAACTGACGTTAATTTCTTATAGGATAAAAACGTGATTTTCGCGGAGATGTTAGAGAATGAATATTATGATCGAAAAATTTACGTTTTTATTTCGTCATAAATTCGTCATTTTTCCGCCGAAACGCTCAGTATACTAACAAAATAAGTTTTATTATAGCCGATGATGCGTTTTAACATTTATATACGTTTATGTAACAGTGTGAGATGTGGGATTCAATTACATAAGATATTTTCACCGGAGGAGATGAGGAATTTATTATCACTTTCGAATTTTCTACATTATCAATATTTTTAAGTATATTTACTTTTAACGGTGTAACGTTTATTTGTACGCACATACACTAAAAGCTGACTTTATGACTTTTGATATTTAAATAAGCAAGTATTTCCCTCCAGCCCCGCTTTCACGTTCTGCCTTTACATCTTATACTGGTTCAACTCGGCGAAATGATGTATGTAATGTATCTCGGATCTCTCGTGTGTTATTACCAGCTTAGCGTAATGAGAGTTTTAAAGGAGACTTTCGAAAAAAATTCGATTACGCAACAGATACAGTTCTATATATCTACATGGGAATATTACTAAATAGCTACCTAACTATGTGAATTTTTTTCTTTTCAATTATTATTTATTAAATTGAAATGAAAAAACCATCATCCCGATTCGGGTTGTACTTCCTCGATAAATTCGTAATCATGTAAAAGTATCACGTCACTAGTACAGAATTAAGTATTCACAACAGTTTTTCGAAGGCAACGGATCGCTAGGAGAGAAAAAAAAACAATGTGATAAGCATGTTGATTCAATTTTTGTATAATTCTTGTAGATTGTAGTGTTATATTGCGATGACCTTCTTAGGAAGGACATTTCAGCTTTTGTTTCTGCATAGATTAAATTTCATTTTATAATTGTATTTATATTTATATTTACGACGAATTGGTTAATCTTAATTAAACGAAAATATGAAAATAAATAAATAAAATTATAAACAACAGTTTGATCTAGAAATATTACGCGGACGAATATGCTTAACATCCTTTTAAACCAGTTATTATCGGCAATTATGTTTTGTTTTCTATTTATAACCTATTTATTCAGAATAAAAATTATAAATTCGTCTACTTTATCAGTAGCGAGTTAGTTTATTTTAAAAAATTTAATTTTAAATAAATTTAAATTAAATTTAAAAAATAAAAAAATTACATTCTAACCTAGAAATATTTTTTTATAATTTCTCTTATTATCGCATTATTAAAATTGTCCCCCCTTTTCGAAATTAATTCAATTAAATCCGATAATCTCGTGTTGAAATCGATCGAGTCCCCCCTAATTATTTATCATTCCAATTCGAACAATCCCATTTATCTGGCGTATTAGTTTAATTAAAAAAATATATAAAATAAATAAAACAACAAATACACGACTTACAAAATGCTGGGGCTATTCTCTCTGCGTTTTTTTTTAAATAGGAACGTACACGGATTTCGACATCACATGGTTTACTTAGAAATGTGATTTTTCCCTTGCGGATTCTTTACCATACCAAGCGATTTTTTTAAAGAAATACGGGCACACGGTGTCCACTATGCAAGTACTACGAATGACTGTGGCAGCAACAAACACCAAACACCATGCTGGATGGAAGTCTAGTCTAAGGTGATATTGGTGAATTGGTAAAGGTAATGCGAGTAAAACGCAAGCGCTTTATACTTAAGAATTGAGAATCGATTCGAATTAATAAATCGATAATATAAATAAAATAAGTACCCCTAATAATAATATTTTGTTATTATAAGGTGATAGGTTTGATTAATTCCTGGAGGAATGTGATTATAATCACATAATAATCAATTCATGCGCTATGACTAATTCGCATTCTAGGTATTCTTTGTCTCTAATGTAATCTCGGAGACAAGATTATTTCATGCCATACGAGATATCCTTGGAAAAATTTGTAATTCTATATATACGAAATAATTTTAAATTAATCCGCTTAAATATTTAAATAAAATTAAATAAAATTCAACCGATTACTACAGAATATTAAAAACAAATCTTAAAATAGAATTAAATCCTTTGAAAATTGATTTTAAATCTGGTCGAATTTTGAATTTCCCGCGCTCGTACTACTTGACATGCCGGGGACGATGTAGTCACATCCGCGGTGTACATATAAGAAAAATATCTCTACACTATCCTATTTCATTACTGAGTAGTGGTGTCTATGTGTGGTTGTGTTACTAGACTAAGGTATCACAACCCATGTAAAAAGTGTATTAATTCCCATAAAACTACAAAAAAAAATTAAAAAACTATTAAAAACCCAAAAAAATCGAAAAATATCTAGAAAAAGTTAAAATTATCAATGATTTAACTACCGAATTTTCGTTTCATATGTTTATTAATTTTTCGTTAATTGAGATTGTGTGTTATAACTGTCTATTGTGAAAGTATCGGACAAAAAAATAGCATAGAAGATGAATCCTGCTGCACCGAATTACCCTATGGCGTCGTTGTACGTCGGTGATTTACATTCCGATATCACCGAGGCAATGCTGTTCGAGAAATTTTCAACTGCTGGCCCTGTTTTATCCATAAGAGTGTGCAGGGATATGATAACACGCCGTTCTTTAGGTTACGCATATGTTAACTTTCAACAGCCAGCAGATGGTGAGTACATTCTTGGTAATCAACCGAGCCCACATGACTAATACTTTATTTGATAAATTTCCAGCGGAGAGAGCTCTAGATACTATGAATTTTGATGCAATCAAAGGAAGACCAATAAGAATCATGTGGTCCCAACGTGACCCATCTCTGCGTAAGTCAGGAGTTGGCAACGTCTTTATCAAAAATCTTGACAAGAGTATCGATAACAAAGCTATGTATGACACCTTTTCTGCTTTCGGTAATATTCTCAGCTGCAAAGTAGCTCAAGATGAGAATGGTGTCAGTAAAGGTTACGGTTTTGTGCATTTTGAGACCGAGGAAGCAGCTAATAAATCCATTGAGAAAGTAAACGGCATGTTGTTGAACGGCCGTAAAGTATACGTTGGTAGATTTATCCCACGTAAAGAACGTGAAAAGGAACTTGGAGAGAAAGCCAAGCTATTCACGAACGTTTATATTAAAAATTTTGGTGAGGATTTGTCTGAAGAGGAATTGCGTGCTATGTTCGAAAAATATGGTCGCATCACAAGTTACAAGATTATGAGTAAAGATGATGGAAAATCGAAAGGATTTGGTTTTGTTGCGTTTGAGGATCCCGAGGCTGCAGAGAGGGCCGTTGCTGAATTGAATGGAAAAGAAATCGTCGAAGGTAAAATTATGTATGTGGGTCGCGCGCAGAAGAAAGCCGAGCGACAACAAGAACTACGACGACGTTTCGAGCAATTGAAGATCGAACGAATGAATCGTTACCAAGGAGTCAATTTATATGTTAAAAATTTGGACGATACCATCGACGATGAGAGATTGAGAAAAGAATTTACACTATTTGGCACTATCACTTCTGCAAAGGTATGCATAAATGATACAACGTTTATTTAACTCTATTTTAACTCGGTTTAATTCGATTTAGGTAATGATGGAGGAAGGACGCAGTAAAGGATTTGGGTTCGTCTGCTTTTCATCCCCGGAAGAAGCAACTAAAGCTGTAACTGAAATGAACGGTCGTATTGTCGGGTCTAAACCATTATATGTAGCTCTAGCTCAGCGTAAGGAAGATCGTAAAGCCCATTTAACTTCACAGTACATGCAACGTATGGCTAACATGAGAATGCACCAAATGGGCCCATTCATTCAACCAGGAGCGTCTGGTGGATATTTCGTGCCAACAATTCAACCGCAAAGATTCTATGGTGCCGCTCAAATGGCACAGATGAGGACAACTCCGCGTTGGCCCGCACAAAATCCGGTTAGACCAGGGCCGCAGGGTGGAACTAACGCCTATACGGGAATGCAAAACTCGTACCGTGCAGCGCCACGCCCGCCAAATCAAACTGCGACAATGCGCGGTAATATGAGCGTCCCAAGACCGATTACGGGACAACAGCCGCAAACACTACAAGGACGGCCGTTAGCCGGGCAAAGCGTCGTTACCGGTGGAACCAGAACAGCAAACTATAAATATACAGCCACCATGCGCAATCCTCCGCAACCCTTAGGGATTGCCGGAACTGCACAAGTGCAGCAAGCTGTCCATATTCAAGGCCAAGAACCTCTGACAGCTTCTATGTTGGCCGCAGCTCCGCCGCAAGAACAGAAGCAAATGTTGGGCGAACGCTTGTTCCCATTGATTCAACGAATGTACCCGGATCTTGCCGGTAAAATCACAGGAATGTTGTTGGAAATCGACAACTCTGAACTCCTCCATATGTTGGAGCACAACGAATCGTTGAAGGCTAAAGTTGAGGAGGCTGTGGCTGTATTGCAAGCTCATCAAGCCAAGCAGGCTGCGACTACTCAAATTAAGAAGGAGTAAGAGATAGACGCATACAAGAATGTATCCTAAAAAATACTGCAAAAAAAGACGACACCATTACGGGACACATTTTTTATTATAATTCTAAACAAGTATTATAAAGATAAAAAAAATTGTAAAATTTTTTGACGAAAAAAAAAATTGTAAAAATCGAAACAATATTAAAACCACCCCCAGCATCTCTTTATTTATTAATTTATGAACTACTGGTTGGTTTGCGTAGGATGGTATATTTTGAGGTGTTGGCAGGTAAAAAAAATGTTACATTTTTTTTTTAGGGTTGTATTTGTTTTGCATTATTTTCATTATGATTGTGTACTCTAAAGATGTTATTTATTTTTGCATTCTTTCTTAAGATAAATTCTTGTATGCGTTTGTGGTAAAAGGATTTTAATTTTTAAATTCATTTGGGTCAGAATAAATTAATGATTTAAAACAATTGTGTGTTTGTTCTCTATATTTCCTATCCTCTTTAGATGTTTAAGCAAATTATTTGTTAAAAAAAATCGATAAAACTATCAGATTAGGTCGACTTTTCCAATGCGTTCCTATTGATTTATTGCTTAAGAACAATCTCGCAGAACGAGATTCTCGCCCCTTTAACACCTCCCTGTCTTGTAAATCTCGTAAGAAGCAGTCTGGTGTAGGAATACATACCCCTAAATTGGAGAAGGGCAAAAGTCACCTTCACAGCAAAAAATAACGAAAAAGATTGGACTCGCCCCCAAATCCTTTAAACCTATTAGAGTTAACATCTTTTCTATCTTGTATATGAAACCAATGAAGAAAGGAATAGAGTACGAATGCTGGACAGGAAGAGAAAAGTTTCGAGCAAGAGAGACGTCCGCCTGAATCCAAAAAGCATATTGAATTAATAATAATAATAAGGTGACCTTGAAAGTAATTTTAGACCTCACCCTTAGACCTAGTAGTAGAGGAGGTGGCTCATAAGACCTAATACTGATTAACCATGGTGACTAGCGGAGGCGAGATCCCATGTCAGAGCTGACGCCGAAATGGTTAGGAAATAGAGCTTTGAAAAGATTTTTCTTAGGAAGTTAAGCAACAAGGACGAATGGGAAGGAGAATTATTCACTTACTCCCTAAAGGGAAATACCATTAAATGCTATACAGATAGTTCCAAAACTGATAAGTGACTAGCTGGGTATCAGGACACGAATCAGTGGCAACGAGAAAGTTAATTTATTTAAGGGCGCCACAACCTCGTTTGTGGAATTGGCACCGTTTTGCAAAATAGGACAGAGACATGGTCAGAATAAATAACGGAACAAAAATTATATACCAGAGAACCGTAGGAAGACCAGTAGTTTTGTATGCTTGTGAGACTTGGTTCCTAAACAAGATGTAGGAGGCTAGCGATATGGGAGCGGAAAATTTGGAGAGAAAAGAGAGGGAGAGATATGCATGGGAAGAACAAACCAAGAGCTGGGTGAACTTTATGGAGAAGCAAATATAGTGGGAGTAGTAAAGGCGCAGAGGTTAATATGGAAGGGTTAGAGGGAAAAAATGGTAGAGTCAAAAATGATAATAGTAAAGACAGTTGGCAGTTCTTGAGGGGCACCCAGCCCCTACTGACACCATCAATTTAATTCATATAATTCAGACTTACTAAAAATTATTTTGATCAACTAGTTAGTAGTCCATGATTTTTAATTATTTGCTCGGCCAGCCCATCACAAGTGTTAAAAGACTTCAAAACAGCCATTTTTAGATTGAATTCTACCACTTCACTAAATATTTTAATCTGTTACAGATGCATATTTTCCTGACCTATCCCTATTTGCTAAATTTGAGGAACTTGGAGAAAACTGAATTCAAAAATTTAAGGTACAACTTTATTTTTTTTTAATATATTTGCGTTCTAATAATGTTCTTTTTTTGTTACAGATACGCACATCTTAAATCCAGGTTAGTGCCTATTTTTTTTATATATAAGCGATGTGAAATTCTTAAAAACGCATTGAGAGCTACTGCTGGCGGTTCTCGAATTAAATTGTTTGTTATGTTATGTCTTTTTTTTTAATACTAATGAGAAATGTGAGGCCTAAACGGTCGACACAATCTTTTGCTTACAGCTAAACCCACCCATCATGTTTGGAAATTAAAAGTAAGTTACTAAAGATCGCTTTTAATCTTGCGATCTTGTTATATATAGATTTTTTTGATATTGTTACAGATGACAGTGAAATCAATTCCTCAGCATACCTCACAATTAGATAGAATTTCTTCAGATCCCTAGCTTCAAGATTAAGGTGAGTGCTTTTTATTCCCGCTTTATTCCGCATTCTTTTCGCTTTAGCAAATAATTTGATAATTGTGAAATGTGATTTTTAATTTACTTAATTAAGAACCTGCCAGCGGATAGCGTTTTCAACTGTTTAATTACTAATAATTTTATAGACGTATCTAAAAATGGCAAACATTAAATCTTTCGCGTCTTTCTTTAGCTGCTATATTATTAAATCGCGTAAAATTAGACCCCTGCGGGACACCAGAATTCGAAAAATAGAAAAATTTCACGCGCCGTGCCATCTACCACACAATAGCGCTATTACTACCGCAATAATCTGAAATATTGGTTGCCTATATCTCAGTGGACAACCACCGCAGTGAAGTTGGCAATAATTGACATTTTATCTGAGATAAAACGTCATCCTAACAAAGAAATATGTAAATACGAAAAAAGAATTATGTGAAATTTTTTTAGAATCGTACTTTTTATATAAGAAACAATACGCATACAATAGAATTTCTCTCATAAATTACCGCAAACTGGGACTATGTTATCTCACAGATAAGGCGTGCCAATTTCGTTAATAAAAAAAGAGATGTGCATTAATTAGGATTAAAAAGTAAATAAATAGAAGATATAAGAATAAGATGAGATGAGATGGTTTTTTCAGCGGATCAACTTGGAATTTTTACGTCGTTCCGATCGGTGTGAATATGAAGTGAAGGTCTGTTAAATGTGTGAAGTGAACGAAGAGAATATCGCCGTTTGACACGATGACACAAAAATATTTTCGCAATATGGATGATCCGCCAGTAACATTGCTTTATTAAAATTATGTCTATGTGAAAAATGGATTGGTTACGTAATAATCCGTTTATTGGTCAACCTAGGCCGCAAAGGGCGTTAATGAGCCCTGAAGAGGAATGCGATCCATCAGCCTGTTATGATAGTTTTCGCGAACATTGGCAACAAGTCCTCAAAATCATCCAAAGAAACCAGGTAAATTTGACAGTTAGAGGTTATGTGTGACGCACCAGGATATTTACAAATAACTAATTAAAAAAAATCGTCTCCTAATTTATAGCAATTACCGAGTCACGACGATGTTTTGGGCGTCGTTAATCATTTGGAACAAATGGTATCGTTACTTTTGTATGATATCAAGAAATTTAAACAGATCGCTGTACCCTTAGCCACCTCGCAGTGCCTAGAATACCTGCTCTCTGAAAATTTACTAGATAAATTGTACGAATGGGGAATACGAACCGGCAAGTAAGTAAATGGACCGTAATAATCTCGTCAGGAAGTGTAATTCTTTGCTTTTAAGATACTTCAATGCCGTCAGATTGGAGCAATTAAAATTATACGAAATGTTAGTGAGTCAATCCCGACATTTACTCCTGGTTCACGAACCTTTTTTGCGCCCTATGTTAAAATTATTGGAATCCTGTCAAAGGGATGTGCCTCCGAGAGCAATAGAGAAGATCCTTGTCGCCTTATTGTATCAATTATGCATTTTATTGATGCAGAATGTCGATTTAGTGGATTTATTTATTAAAAAAGAGCAACGATCTAAGTGAGTTTTCGGCTTATGCGGTTTATGTTCGTTTCTTCTAATAAATTCCATTTTTAGGTTCATAATATTCAATCTTTTAATAAATTTCGTACACCGAGATGATTCGATTGGAATGCAAGCTAGGGATGCTTTATTACTGTGTATGTCGTTATCGAAAAAGAAAAAGAGTATAGCGGATGTTATCCTCGACCAATCAAATTTGTGCATCTTACTTGCGTCAGGACTTGGAGGATTATATTCAGTTTTACCACACGTTATAACTGATATTACAGTACCAGATTGGCATCGATTAACAACGGATGATGTTAAAGATATAAAAGATCTCTCAACTTTCATAACTTCGTTAGAGTTTTGCAATGCTGTGGCACAAGTTGCACATCCAACCATCGCTAATGATCTTCAAGAGTTTATGCATAAAGGTTTCTTAATACCGGTTCTAGGGCCTGCTCTACTTCAAACAACAATAGGAGAACAGATAACTGCGACAGCCTACTTGGAATTGATTTTGAGGACTGTCACACATCCAGGGTTACTCTACCCGTTATTACAATTTTTATTACAAATAGAATACGATGGGCAGAGATTATTGATAATATTAATGAACCGTATTAATGCCGAACCACAATTATCACTCGTATCGTTAGCCTTATTCGAATCTTTGATCGATTTAAACTGCGAGGATGTCATGTTGGAATTGGTGTTTCAATATTTGGCTCCTTGCTTACATTTGATGCTATCACAACGCCGATTATTATTACCTCTAGACCCACAGTGTCAGAATTTCGAAAGACTGCTAGCTTTGGCTCCGAGTTGTTGTGAAACGCCTTCCACCTCCCCGAGATTAGACGGGAGGCCGGTGCATTGGAACCATTACGGGGGCCAACAAAGCTTGTACGGAAATTTTCACGCTTACCTATGCGATGCTCGCAGTAAACTTAATCTATGTCAGGTGGCCTGTGCGCAATGGGCCAACGCTTATACAGGGTGCGAGAACATCGATAGCAATCAAAGTATGAACTCGCTCGGGGAAAGTTCCGGTTACGCGAGCTTGAAAATGAGGTCGGATAATAATGATGAGAATTTACCAGCTTGGCAGGTATCGCAATCGAGTATACGATGTAGGAAATTGTATTCTGAGAATAGGAAAGTCGAGGAAGATGATTGCTTGAAAGCGTCGGGGACTGCTGGTCCTTTCTTAACGATACTGTTGGAGAAATTGAAGTTACTACTTAATAATACATTTTATGTTAATTTACATTTAACGGGTTTGATATCGAGGCTCGCTGTATATTCGCAACCGCTACTCAGGACTTATTTATTAGATCAAAGTTTGGTACTGCAACCCAATGTGCCGTCGTTGTTTCAGGTAAATTTTATCGCTTATGTTAGGGATTTACGTTAATATTTCCGAATTTTAGATACTAGGCGCATTAAAACAGACGATCGACGAATACATGCATCGCCAACCGGATAGGTTATCGCTAATCGAACAGGCGAGGAATTTCATGCTAGATCGCGAGGCCAGATTAGTAAACGCACGCCGAAACGAACGCGTCGATCGAAACTCTTTATTTTCCACCCCATCGACGAACGAAAACGAACAATCCTTCCAGAGGAACAGCCCCAAAAGACGGAGCCTAACGTATTTAACCGGGATATTCGGCAGACGTCCGAGCCAGATCGAAACCACAATACCTTTAACTAATCATTCGGAAGAGGTTGAGAATAACGTTTATCCGAAATTCAACGAAGCGCAACACGTGGCTGTCTGCGCCGTGTTGCTAGATGAGTGGGTGAAGGAGCTGGCGGCACTCGCCCAGGAGCACACTATTTCTCAGTTAGCTGCCTTTTTTAAGTGAAATTATGATGAGATTTGCCGGACAGGTTTAATGATTTGATCTGCAGTGTTTCAGTTATTTTGTCGATTAATGATAGAATTTGAAAACGATAATAGTGATATTACTGAAGACTGTTGCGAGGTTATAAATGCATAAATAGAAGTTTTACCGGATTATTAAAAAAAATGTTAATAGATCTATTATGAACCATTATTCGTTTGTATATTTTAAATTTAATGTTTCCTTTTTTTTAATTCTTCGTTACTGCCAGATTTATATCATATTGTGTATAGAGAAGATAATTTTTTAATTTTAACTCTAACGAGATAAATATGTATAGTGCATATATATTTTTTTATATAAAATAATTTCTTGCATTCTCGTACAAAAAAAGGTTGATTATTACACCATTTTCATTAAAAAATTAGCCGAAATTTCGCTTTTAAATTAAAATTGTACACTTATAGACAAATTATGTTAACTAATAATATATTAAGTGATAAGTGGTAGCTCTCTTGGTACCGTCCACTAGTTTACTATTTCGAACTAATTTCGTGCAATAATGAGAGAAAGGTGCTGTCTCACTAACACAAAACATTGTCATCACATTCGCGTTCACTAATGTCATTTAAAGGAAGTCGAAATTAACACAATTGTCTGTGGGTGTGCAATTTTAATTTTCATCACATTTTCATCGGCACGTGGTGCTGTCAATTAGTTGGTAAGTTTTAGAACGGAATTTTTCTCGCACCACCATATACAGGGAGGTTTGATCAAATTACAGTAAACTCTCGTTTATCCGCGGAATTGGGTGGTCTTATCATCCTTTTCTTACTCAATCACTTTCAAAACTATGCCTGCTGCTCGACCACGAAGATTTCTTCATTCATCAATAACAGAAACGTTTTCGTCCCCTTCTGCAGACTCTATAAAAATATTTGCTACATTAAATCGTGTAATTTTTGCGTAAGCCCTCAAGAGCATTCACCTCTTCAATCGTCTTTTTTCTTGTTTTTTCATTGAACAGTTACATTGAGAGACAAACTGGGCATTTTTGCCTTGAAGGGGAGGGGGGGGGGCAGGGGGGAGCGTTACCCCTTCTGCAGACTATATAAGTATTTGCTACACTTGGTAAATCGTGTAATTTTTGCATAAGCCCACCAGATCATTCACCTCTTTCAATTGTCTTTTTTTTTGTTTTTTCATTGAACAGTTACATTGAGAGAAAAACTGGGCATTTTGGCCTTGAAGGGGACGGGGTGAGGGAGGAGGGAAGGGGGCGTTACCCCTTTCTGCAGACTCTATATAAGTATTTGCTACACTTGGTAAATCGTGTAATTTTTGCGTAAGCCCTCAAGATCATTCACCTCTTCAATTGTCTTTTTTTTGTTTTTTCATTGAACAGTTACATTGAGAGACAAACGGGGCATTTTGGCCCTGAGGGGGGCGCGGAGAAGGGAGGATGGGGCGTTACCCCTTCTGCAGACTCTATATAAGTATTTGCTACACTTGGTAAATCGTGTCATTTTTGCTTAAGCCCTCAAGATCGTTCACCTCTTCAATTGTCTTTTTTTTTGTTTATTTATTGAACAGTTACATTGAGAGACAAACTGGCCATTTTGGCCTTGAAATGGAGGGGGAGAAGGGGAGGATGGGGCGTTACCCCTTCTGCAGACTCTATATAAGTATTTCCTACACTTGGTAAATCGTGTAATTTTTGCGTAAGCCCTCAAGATCATTCCCCTCTTCAATTGTCTTTTTTTGTTTTTTCATTGAACTGTCACATTGGGTGATAAACTTGCCTTGAAGATGGCGGAGAGGGGGGATGGGGCGTTACCGGCCTTGAAGACGATTGGTAGGGGAGACGGATGGGGCGTTACCAATAAGCAATACAGTTTTCTGGGGTGAGTTTTTAGGTTTGAGAAATCCGTTCAAAATCGGATTTGAAATTTGCCTGTTAATTTCTCGCCGTGAAGTCCTCCGTTGCGTTGCTTTGCTATTGCAGCAACAATAGCACCTGAAACACCGACCACCCCATCTAGTTCTTTGTAAGTGCTTTTTTTCATCGATGAGACGATCTAATGTAAATCTTTTGGTCTAGGAAAGTATCTAACAATGGATTGTCCTGTAGAATTGTACCATCAACAGAGAGGGGTCATATTGGAACACCGACATAAAAAAAAACAAACCACGAATTGGCCGCAAAGCGGATGTTAAACGAGAAGTTACTATAGTTAGTATCTTTGATCAAGCTTCGAATATACAGGGTTACATAAACCCTAATATTAATTTAATCTTATACAGATAAGAATATCTGTTTTGTTTTTCCTTTTAATCCTAATTAATGGCCAGATAGTAATGCCAAAAAGAATTACTAACAATATCCTGTTTTTAAACAAATTCAAACATTAACTAATGCCATCCATTAAAAATCTTACATTTTCCATTACCTTTTAAAATTAATCGCGGATTTATCGAAAATAAAAATAAAAGGCCTATAATATATGTATCTATTTTTTACGACTTTTACCTCCTGCAATATTTACAAGAATAAAATCCTAACGATTAATATATATTTATCTATTCGTCGATGATTGCGGTCGTGATGAGAGTGAGAATATAATTTTTAATAAGTGTTCCCTTTCGCTTTATTTTTTTTAACATAAACTCCCTCTACTAATTCTTTCATTAAATAAAACATAAAGAAAACACAATCAATTTACAACATGATGTAAACTGTACAAATATGAATATTGTACACACAAAATTGTCTGTGATGTTTAAATATGTAAAATTTTATTCAAATTGTTTTTACTATAAATATAATATACGTTAATATGTAATAATTTATATTATATAATTGTTGTTTTTATTGTAATAATATTAATTGATTAATAAAATAATATTAATTGCTATTTGACTACTAAACTAAAAGATGAGATATAAATGAATTCTACACTTATATTATGTCAAAATATATTCTTTCTATATAAAATGGCGGACTGTTTCGTATATAATATAATTTTCATTATAATTATGTCTATATTATTTAATATAACGAATAACTTTTCTGTATTTCGCTTTTTCTTTTTCAATTTAAAACACCTTTATCTCTAGCGAGCTTTTCCTAGCCCGACCTATAATACAGCTAATTCCAGTAATAACTCCAAACACGTAGACTTTTGTTTTATTTCTTTGTCTTTAGGGTTGCTAAACGAATTTTTTAATGTTGGGTTCAATTCAGCGGGTGATCTTGGTGGACATAAATTTGCGAAATATCTGCTTAAGACACGATCTTGAAACACGTCGATTAACAATTCTGTGGCTGCTTTATAGTTATAGGTGCGGCTTCTCCATTCTGCATATTTCGTGACTTTCTTGTCATGAAGGCCTTATTCTGGATTTTCTGCAGACTAGATTCTACAATTTTATATATTGACTCCACCATTCAGAGTAAACTGTGCCTTATCTATCCATAAAATGCAGGATGACCATTTGTCGTACTACACTCAATAACCTGCACTTCACTAATTTGGTGACCCAAAGCCAGTCTATACCTTGTTTTTTAATAAGAGAACCTAATCGAAAATAGACCGCCAAAATATAGGCTTACGATTGTAAAAATGGATCCACAGGCTAGTACAAGTGGATTATCAATATCGCCTCCAAGAAAACGTGTCACTTTGGGGCGTGGACATTTCTCTGTACAGGAAAAGCAAGTTATACTGAACATGTACAAGAAAAATATTGGTAGTAATCCTATAATAAAGAAAACACAGATAACACTGCAAATTGCAAACACTCATATCATCCTGTATACAGCCGCGAGTATGCACCACCCTGTATACAACACTGCTAATATACCACCCGCGTATATGTACAACAACCTAATTATACCACCCTGTATACTAGATAATGTACCGCCCTTTATATACACTTAATGTTTACACAGTCCTTTTTATTATTTGTTTAATAACAATGTAATCGCAAAGTCATTAAGTGACGTCACGAATGTCCTTCGACATCGTCGTTTGTTTATAATTAGTGTCACTTCGGTACGTGCCGTTATTGCGGACGGACGTATCGTTGTCCGTGGGGTTTATTTTCTAACAACAGTATTTTCTTCTGTTGTATTTCTATCTGTGCGGCTTTCACATTTACTTTTTTTCTTTCTATATTATTCCCGTTATGCGAACACGCAATTCGTAAGGTTTCAATTTTTGAGTTATTTCTAACTTCAAAATTGTTTTCTTCAAATATTGTCAACGATTGTTGTAAAGCAGTCATGTTGGGTAAGGTCGTTTCGTTTCTTGAGTTGAGTGTTTGAATGCTGAATGTATGGGATTGCAAGTTACTTTCTTGGTGTGCTTGATTCCTTGGCTGACTATATATTCAATGTGAATGCTCTCTACTAACTGAATTCCCAAATTTTATACAATGGAGGTATACAATAGTGCGAATGCTGTCACTAGAGCTCGTATGGTCGTTGGGTTCTTGCTTCTTGTTTGACATTCGGATTCATCCGAATGGGTGTTCTAATGGCGCAGTTCCAATGACATAAAAATGCCTCTGTATGAGGCCTATCAAACTGTTGCGGGTGCTTGGCGTCCACAAGACTATCTATGACTATGTTGGGTTATAGTCTTGCATTCTTTATCGTGTCGTTTCTTTCACAACAAAATAAACATTTTTAAATTTGTGAATTCAGTATTACTTAAAACGTCACAATAATTTGGACCGCGACTGTATATTTTAAACCGGCTTGTTTTATTTGGAATGGATTGTATGGCGGATATTTATAGATTTGAAATTTTAATTTAAAACTACTAAATGTATTGGTCTACTAAGGTATACATATAGAAGCTTTCCGCAACCAGGGAACAGATTTATTGTTACATAATATTTTGGAAAAGGTAAATAAATAGTAGTTCCGATCACTTTAACGCAAACACTAATATTAATTAAATGTATTTAATATGAAAATTAAAAATAAATAGGTGGTACACAATCATACGATAACAACATTAAAAGAGAAACAATTAAGTTCATTACTATATATAATATACGGTAATACATATTTATTAGAATCAATCAGAGAAAAAGAGCTATTTAAAATTTATATAAAGCTATTAATAATCATATGTAACTCCGTCTGAATATATAGAAATAAATAAGCTTTATTTTGTGGTGTATATTAGATCAGTAGCGTCGTAATAATTATCTGCTAAAAAGAATCATTAAAGACTGCACCGCATTTAATAAAACGTAACAAATTATTTAATACAATTCTACTCCTTTATTTTGATAATCATCTCAATTTATTTCCTTTAAATTTATCTATAATTTCGACTAATTAACCATTTCCCCTCAAGTGTTACGCCACTGCTTCGTTCACAAATTAGACGCGCATGCGCAAATCGGCTGGTCCGACTATTATTTCGCTACGTCTCCATGCCGCCATCTCGCACCTTCGTAAAATATTAACATCCCGTAGGATTTTAATTTACGTCTAATATCGGGTTTCAACGCGTTAAAACGAGACAGAGATAATTGCATAGTGTATTCGCTTTTGATGTGCACCGTTCGCTGTCTTTCTCCTATTGTATTCTGACATCTACATCTATTCAATGGTATCAGTTTAGATTTTCCAAAGTTTGGATATTGTGAATGCTAAATGAGACTAAAAGTGATTTGAAAATTGAAATGTCAAATAGTAAAATAATATCAGAAACAAATTTTTATGTTAGGTAATAATCTAGAAGCAAAATACAGGTAAGTAGATAGCAGAAGTTTGCCCTTTTTGCTATTTGTAATCAACTTTTTTGTGCTACCCGTACAGAAGGATTTTTGATTACTAATAATGTCTTATTTATTTATATTTTAGATCGCATTTTATGATGGCTGAGGAAAACGTGAGTATTCTACCCTTATTTCTACATTTTCAATTAGCAAATTAACAAGGTTAGGTTTTTATGTAAAAAAATCTCCAGTTCCAATATGTGCTATTTATATTACTCAATAACACAATCCTCACACTTTTTATACCTAATATTTTGACATGAAATTAATCCAGGTTAGCGATGAAGCTTGTACACAAAGTCCAAACGGAATCAGGAGACCCAGGACTAGCGAAGATTTCTACATGTTCTGCACTTACGTTTTACAATACGAAAACTATGACACTGACAAAAAAGAGGTTAGTTATTAATTAGTATTCCACCTCACATTACCTGAAATAACCGCTTCGGTTTTAGGAAGTACGGAGTACTGTGAACCAAAGCCCTCCGTTAGACAGCTCTGGCAGCAGCGTCAATTCAGAATCGACAAACTCAGATGCACAGCAAGATGACAAGCCTAGCGGCGATGAAACGGATGACAGTGATTCGTACGATTTAGTGACATGTTTTTGTGGAAAACCGTTCGCCGGACGACCCATGATTGAGTGCTCGAAATGCTTTACATGGATTCATTTGACTTGTGCACGAATTAAGAAGTCGAATATACCCGATGTGAGTGTTTATATTTTTCTTATTAATCGTTATATGTGCTGCCATATGTAGAGGTGGTGGGAGCTTGTTGGCACAGACAAGGATTGTGTTGTCCGATTAGAAAATGTTTGACGATTCGAATTCAGTGGAAGGCCAGTTACAATTAGAATTAATCCATAAGTTGCTATAGCTCCCCGTCCAGTCGAAAATTTTTAATAAATTGTAATAGCTGTGATGGTTTCTTGCTTCTCAATGACAGCTTTGCCAAAATAACTGGCACGAATTGCAGCAATAGTGCAATTGGATATCAGCCCAAACCTGCAGTTTGTGTTTCAAACCTATCGTTGTGATGCGCTCTACAAGATGGAGAAGACCCCAAGTACACATAGTTTGTTTCTACTTAGTTCTAGCATAGTCCTTATTAAAATTTCCAAGGAAAACGCTTCTGCTCCCTCACATTGAGTCCTTTTTTATAGGGTCTAATAGAATTCTACTAGATTTAGATATTTTATTAGTATGATGTTTCTTCATAGATTTTTAATTTGCAGGTGTTTCATTGTGCCATGTGTAAACCGAAAAAGCAAAGGTCAGCATCTCCGACAAATCTACCAAATAAAATTGTGAAGCGTCCTAAAAGAACAACGTAAGCAACCAAACAAGTAAATCACTTTTTAAGAGAAAAAAAAGTTAAACAAAAACGATGTGTATATAATTTTTTTTTTGAAAGTAACAACTATCTTATAGTTGATATGTATAAATGTAAATACTCTAATATTGTAAATTGTTTAAATCATGTTTTTTTTTATTAATTAAAATATTAATTAAATGAAGATTATATTTCTATATTAAAAATTAAAAAAGAGGAAATCGAAAACAAAAAAACGTAGATATTCTAAATTATTATATTAATAATGTCTCTATACTTGTTGACTGTTAAATGTAGTGATAACTAATGTGTGATACAGTGGCGTAACTAGGTTATATGTATAATTCACTCTCATCTATATCATTTTTATTAATTAAGTGTTTCAGGTTTTGATATTATCTATATTGTGCATAAATATATGTGTCTGTACTTTTTAAAATAAACTGCACCGTAAAAATACATATAGTTACGCCCCTGATGTGATAGTAACACATTTAAGAAAGGCACTCTTGATTTTATTTTTCTCTTGCGAATTAACTCGAGAAAGACATCAATCACGCATTAAATCTGTTCTACAAAGCACATTTCTAATTGTAGATGTATAAAATGATGGTCATGTTATATTAAAAGGACGATTATGCTTTAAAGGTGACGATTTAAGAGCTACAGTGTCGTTGATACAACATTAAATTAGTTTATGCTGTGAATGGAGTGCGAGATGTTTATATTATAAAATAGAAAAAGGGCAAACAGTACCAGAGGCAGACTCTTATCTTTTTTTTT
>ML217638.1:0-42787 GCA_004785975.1 Popillia japonica
AAATGTCATTGTTAATTTGCTAGTGTAATAAACGTGCCTAATACATAAATTTAGTATCTTATGATACTATCTTTAATTTACTAAATGTACTTTTTTGGAACCGTTAGTGATTAATATATGAAATGAATTTTATATAAACTGTGGCAATACCTAAATTAGTAGCATTTATGCGTGTCAATAAAATCCTACTACAACAAACAACAAAGAGTATATTCTAATATTTACGACACGAAATCTTGTAGCTGAAGGATAATACTGCTACTGCTCCGCCTTGACAAAATCATTACGTTTGAATATATAGATTTTTATAGAAGTATTGGAAAACTTGTGGCAGTAGGCTTACACTTTCATGAAACTCGCCTACTTTGTTAATTATGGTTAGTTTATTTGGTGCTCAGCGCGAGAGAAGAGAATAGAAAAATTTGTACCCCTCATTACATTAAATATTTAAAATGGCGCAGTGTTCACTCTGGTCTATAGTGATTATTGGCGGCCGTTTTGAAAAACGAGGCTTATTTTGATCAATTGGTCATGCTCAGACTTAGTTACTGTGAGAGTTAATTGCAATTGATACGCACACAGAACACAGAACAACTTAATTTGGAGGAATTGCGTCATCAATTTTTGATTAGTAAGTATCGTTGGAAGAAACCGTTTGGCGGGGACCTATCTTGATATTTTGGAATTGACAACAAATGATTTCGTTCGTAGTATATAGAGATAATAATAACAATAATAATAATATTGATTTATTAACCCAAAAAAATACAAAAAAAAATTACATTAATTACAATTTAACTAAACAATGTGGGGTTAAAAGGTTGAATTCAGACATTTATGGTCTGCTTTTCAATTCAACCAAAAATTATAAAATAATTATATAGATGGGACCAGTAATGGAAGAAACAAGAAAGGTGTTGGACTTCACCGCCAAGACAGGGGAGAAATATATCTTCGGAGGGGTAGACGTCTTTGTGTACTTGGGGATAACTTTAGAGACAAACAGAATAGAATGCAGCGACATTAGAGCGAGCGTGGCAAAAGGCAATAAAAAATACGGCACCTTAAAAACGCTTTTAAAATCTAAATATTTATGAAGGAGAACTAAACTGTGGATTTACCAATCTGTAATTAGACCAACAGCGACATATGCCTGTGAAACATGGGTATTTAACAAAATAGAGCAGGAGATACTGGGGTAGATGGAAGAGAAGAATACTGAGAAGCATAGTAGGAGGAAAAATACCGAGGAGGGATGCAGGAGAAGAACAAAGAAAGAAGTCTACGAGAAATACAAGAAACCAGACATCACATCGTATGTGGCGACACAAAGGTTAAAATGGCTGGGACATATAGGCAGAATGAACGCCAGAAGAATGCCGAAAATGGTAGTGAGTAGGAAACCCATAGGGAGGAAAAGAAGAGGAGGACCAAGGACAAAATGACTGGAGAGAGCAGAAGAAGATGCAAGACGCTTAAGAGTACAGGACTGCAAACAAGAAGCGCAAGATCGAAGAAGGTGGAAAAACATCGCTAAGGAAATATAGGGGTGGGTAGAACACGTAGCCCTATACCCACAAGGTCTGTAGTGCTTTAAGTAATAACACCACCCGCATAAAGCGTCTATCCTATCACTTGTGTTAAGAATATGGAAATTGACGGGTGGTAGAGGCAAGTGCCTAGCAATATAATTCGTATGTAGGTATGTATAATTCAGTAATATGTATTACATTTACGGTGTTTGGTCATGATCTTGTAAGATGTACATACATATATCGTATAGTATATTATATTTTCGGATAATACTTTTCATTTAAATACTTACTGATAGTTCGAACCCAAAATACACCACACTAACTATTAATGTTTCCTGTCATATTGTTGTTGTACCTTTTATGAATTTTTACTTATCAACTTTATACTGAAATCGCCTTTTTAATTATTATACTTCTTAGCTTATTGAAATAAATCTCAGTTTTACTAGTTCCGAATTAGCTTAAGTAGCTTAACCGCTACCCGGTAATGTGGTACCCGTATAACCCCAGTCAATTTTACAGTCGCAATTCTTTTTGGGAAGGTGGAAATTGTTCATTTACCTATCTTAGAGCTGCTGTCAACGCGTTCACTTAAAAATTATTCACGTTAGGGCAACTATTTATCCGATAGTTTAAGCATAAATACAAATTGGGGTCAAAGGGACACCACGTCACCTTATGTGTTGGTGATTTTTGACTAATGGGATGGCGAGTAGATCAAGAAACGTAGGTTTTGGTGACAACAATTATGAATAAATTTTGACTCACAATCAGTGGTTTGACGAGGAAAGTGACTTTAGTGACTCCTTATGTCCATTGGAAGAAATTTAGAAAAACCAGTCAATGATAAAGACGTTCTTCGAGTTGATCAATACACGAAAAGAAAATACGGCTTGTGTCCTCAAAGCAAGAATAAGAAGCCGAAGGTCAGGAGAAAATATGTAAAATTTGTGTTTTGGAATAATTAATTTCGCTTATCTTTAATACCTACAGTTTTGTTAAATGATGGCGTTCTGAAAGACATTTCATGTTTTTTATTATACTTTGTAAAGTAAACTATGTCTTTATCTCATTTACTGTAGCAAATTTTACATTTTTCAATAAAATATTGTAATTATACATCATGACTAGAGCTGAGGGATTGCTGCGGTATGCCAGGATAGTATTCAGGTAAACGCACGAATTTTATGACTTTGTTTCGATCGGAGATGCATGCGTGATTTTATTGCTTTACATGCATTCGCTATTTATATCACTTAGGTATGTCAGTTATGTGTACTGTATATAAATAACACACTTACCTTATTTACGATTATTATTGCATAGTGCCAAGTGGATAAGACTGCTAGTAAGTTAGTAGCATTAGATACGTTTCCATATTAATAGCGCTGAGCGATGTACACCGTGATGAATAAATGTTTTTATATTTTGAGAAAGACCGCTCGACATCTACGGATGTAACACACGCACAATTAAAATAATCTTTATAGATATAAACCGAATCTACACTTGCAGCATTACTAATTTGTTTTAATCTGGTAAAATCAAAATCATTGTTATTACACTCTCGAACTTTTCTATTACATTCACATTTTTGTTGTCATTTACTGCGCACAGCTGTGCGTGTACATCGTCCAGTATTTGCAGTGACTCCGCTAACGATAATGCAGTATTGTGTGCTTGGGCACGTCCGTCATACTTATTAAATAGAGCTCAACGCAACACACGATCACATTGCCGGTTCACGACTAACTAAAGTGTTTCGCTGCATCGTGTTTATACGCAGGTGCATATGCACTACATACGGTCTTGCATTACCGCAAACTTCCTCAGCTCTAATCATGACTACATTTCGTTGCGATTTTCTTCACTATTTCCTTTCTACAACAATTTTATTCACTAAACTTAAAATATTTGAAAAACAGTGTTCAATAATAATAAAACAATGTTAAAGACGTCGTATTATATTATTTCTAATTAATAGTACCTTTGAAAGTATCATAAAATATGAGGTCTAAAAGTCACCACGTCACCTAAAACGTTAAAAAATCTCACGTCACCGGCTAAGGATTAATATTGTACCGATACGTGGTTCAGCTACTGTATACATTTAAAGAAGGAAACAGTAATTGCTTCGGTTCACTACTATTATGAATAAATTTCAAGGACTCTTCTTGACCTGCAATACATTATTTGATATGATGTACTGATTTGGTATCTATTTCATTTAGGTAATTAAACATTTAAAGACAACACAGTATAATGCTGTCGGGCTAAAGCAAAAGCTATTGCTGCGGACACCGCGCTGTATTTTTAATTTCACGTTACCGGACTCTTGAAAAGTTCCGTCAACGTAGTGCTAAATATTTCACGTCAGAGGTCTCCCTCGGCTGCGTAGCTCTGAGAAAGATCAAGTAAGCTCGTCGCTCTCCTCGGAGATTAACCCGCCACTTTAATCTATATTGAATTAAACATCACCCCCTTAACACATACAAACACGGTATTCTATCACCACTTATGTTTTCCAGATGGGTTAGGGGAAATGCAACGCCGTATTCGTCGCACAAATTCGTTAATATTACATGTTGACCAGGCGATACCCGCTTTATTTATTGCATCTTATTTCTACTATTTAAGTAAGGTATTGTATTCTGAGTAAGACACAAATTTAAATCCACTCGTATTTGGAATTTGATTTATATGAAACGTCACACCTATGTTGAAATTGCTGTAAATAAGAATAGGAAAAATAAAGATTCACACTATGGCTAGCTTTGGACTCATTTTTTTATAAATTTTCTGCTTAGCGTTTATGTAGGTACTTATAATTAATTGTTTATGTTTCTTGCATTGACCGCAATATCTCTACATTGCTTTTTTATGTACATACATTTATGCATATACATATGTCTGCAGTAATAATATGCAATTTTTCTACCAATGGTTTGCCGAAAGTTCCGTCAAATATTTGTTTTACATTGTCAGATATGATGATAAAAACAAATGAACTAAGTAAATTCAATACCAATAGGTGGTTCCAGTATTTCAGATAATATTACTCATTAAGTTTGGATATCTTATTATGATGATATTTGTGTAATATCTGGAACTAACAGAAAAAAAACCTGCTGCTGATGTTAAAATAGCACATTTCTTATTCGATACGTAAATTTTAATGTACTAGTTATACCATTACTCGTATTTTCTGAATATTTTCTAAATCAGGCGTTCGTTAACTAACACTTAGTAGTTTGATTTAATATTGTATTATTTATTTTAATTTCCATACTTATAAATAGTGTGATGAAAGCTACTTATCGATTTTTACTCCTTCAATTCATCTCTTCATTTTTCCTTAAAAACTATAAAGAAGAAGAAATTTCTTCATAAATAATTACGTTTCGTACATAAAAATTATATTTCAAATGACAAAATATAGTTTGTCATGGAAGTTGTATATTAATACTTCTCTACGAAATTAAGACTTACGAGCAAATATGAGATCACGTACATTCCCTACTTTATTACATCAGCGATTGGTCGGTTCGGGGAAAGCAATTCCGAAATCGAGTGTCATGCTTTGCAAGGTATTTGAGCAGGTGTTGATTTTCTAGGAGACCGGCTAAACTCTGGTGCGAGTTAGTTGTCAATTCCTTCAGCAGTGGCTGAAAAGAAACGACGGAACACTAGGGAAATATACTCAACGAATTCCGTTGAAAGAACGAACGCAACTCGACGCCCGGTGTCACATTATTGCTGCTACACAGAAATTGAAAAGCCAACAGCCCATTTCAATATTTATATATATATCACCGTAGCGCTTAATAAGGATCTAAACGTAAAATGAAGTAGAGAAGAAGATAAGGAAACGTTTCGTGAAATAACAATTGTATTTATGGGAGTGTCTGCTCCTTTATGTAAATTCTTTCGTTTCTCTAAAATTTTGACGCCGCCGCTGAAAAGTGTGAAGTTTCAACTTGTGGCTAGTGATATTGATTCTTATTTTCTTTAGCTGAAAACAGAATATTAGAAAGTTGATGCATATAATGAAAACAATAGTAATAATAAGTTAGAAACAGAAAACTCCCACAGTGCATATAACTATAGTTTATTCCATCCCACGAATAAGAACAGTATGTGCACATCTATGTATGTGTGTACATACATTTAATATTGCGTGTGTAGAGAAATGTAAAACTGGAATCGATTTAGTCCAATACAATTTTGTATATCAGGTGCGCGTTCACATTTGAATGAAATATCTTCTTTAACAACATGCGCTCTATATTTTATAACTAGGCTTAGGATAATTATGCACTAAAACACTTCAAAATATGCACCAAAAATATCAAGAATATGCACTTAATTATGCATTAGAAAATAAGAATAAAAAAAAGTTTTTTTATATTTAGTATATTTATTTTTCCCAAAAAAAACCAAAATTAATGATACTATAAAAACTAGTTATAATTCTATTTTACATGTTCATAAATAAATTTGTGCCTATTGTCGGCTAGAATATGTTTGTAGGTATTGCGAAAAAATTCTTTCGACATAGCACGCCATGTTCATTTGTTTCGTTAAGGATTGCTTTACCTCACTTATATTCTTTAGCTGTTAATACCCGGTATTTTTTGACAGAACTACATTTAATTTATCGATGAAATAGTTTTTCTGGAGTTGCGATAAACGTTTAAGTATGTCTTCTATTATTTTAATGCTGTCTTTTAGAGATAGCTCCCAGTGTAGAGATTGCAGTGGAAATACATGCCAGATTAGCACGAATAAAAATTAAGTTTTCTCAAATGCTTCTTCAGAATCGAATTCATCAAGAATTTCTTTAAGAATCTCAAAATGTTCAGCGTAATATACAGCGGAGTCGATCCAAGTTCCCCATCTCGTAATGATTGGCGTCAGAAACTATGTGCTACACAGGTTACATATATCATGTTTGGATACAAAATCTGCAGGCCCCTCATAGCTTTGCACATATATGGTGTCGCATCACTACAATCCAGTAGTAATTTTTCATATAAAATCCTAGACGGCCACAATAAACTCAGAGAATCGTTGAAAAAGGCAGCGACTGTTGAATGATTCCCTTTATCCAATACTTTTAATGTCAGCACATATGATTACCTCTTTCTTCATTAACTCCTAATGTACCAAATATAACATTTGCAACGGATCTCTATTCCACATCAGTGGTTTCATCGATACCCATAATATTTTCGTTATGTTGACTCGTATGGAATGCTTTGTTTCGTATGCTTTTCTATAAAATTGCCAAAAACTTCATTCTTAAATTTAGCTAACGAACTGTCGGCGCAAATAAAGGCCGTACAAAGTTTTTCAGCGGATGCCGAGTGTTTAGGTCCACGCTAACTACCTACTTATTTAATATTCTGGCAGATTATTTAATTATTTCCTACAGAATATTTCTCTGCATTTCGAAACAAGAAATAATAGCATATTTGTAATTTCAATAGAAAATATGCACTGATGCTCTAAAGAACGAGAATATGCATTTATCGAAAAAAATACCTAAAACATGCATTTGCATATGCAGATATGTAAATACATATTTATCCTAAGCCTATTTATAACCATCGTACATATAACCATTGTACATATGTATATGTAGCTTCATTATTATTATCTTGATAACTGTCTAATGAACTGATTGCGATTCTATTGAAGTTATTTAGAAACACCTTTGTTGGCTAATTGTAACGCATAACTTATCTGCCACCTATGCCTTACTCTTTTCTTTCGTGATTGAACTCAAATAACTTGCTGTGCCAAATATGCCTGCATGTTCAATATAATACGGCAAAGGGTAAGTAGTACTAGTAATAATAAAAATATTTGAGGGAAATACTCGACCGTACAACGTATGCAACAGTGCTCCAAGTACTCAGGTTTGCGGTCTGTGACTGGAGTCAATAAAACTCTATTTATTCAAGCATCTATATTTCGTTGTTTATTAACAACTTCATCAGGAGTTTACTACAATTAATCAAAAAGACATAACTCAAATATCAAATGAAATATTATTTTTTTTAAGAACTGCTTACGAAAAAGCGTCGATTAAAATTAGCGATCTACAAGAGCACTATATTAAAACCGCATTAAAACAATATTAAAACCAGCTGATACCCAGACGAAGTCAAAATTAAAATAATATAGTTACTAAAGCAAGATTTTTTATGTAATTCGCAAAAAACATCACAATACATAGCATCAGCGTTGCGGCACATCAATGTTAAAGGAGATGTGTATGTAGAAGAACAACGAGAGTTAATACGGGTACACGGAAATTACAGCAGGAGAGTAAATGGGAACTATTGATGAAATCATGCACAAATTTCCACATGAACTTCGCACCATGAATTTCTCAAGGAGATCCTAAGGATGCACATTGCGTCTCGTCAGCAGTGAACCATAATCCACAATCTGTGAGGGTTAAACGCCATCCAGTATAAAGGATAGGTAGGTACTTTAAAAATCGACGTTGTACCTTCTCAACAATTAACGGAAGGTAAATGTAGCAAGGTGACTAAATTTGAGAGGCGTATTCAAGCTTACTGATTACTAAACTAAAATACATAGTCTTCAAAAGTGGGATGGTATTGAACACTTTATAAGTACGAAACACAAATCCTAAAGTTTAGGAAACAAAGATACAAATATTCGTAATGTGAGGAACAGAGCTTAAGCGTGAATCAAATGTTATTCCAAAGTCCTTTATACTGTCCAGCTTATCGAGGAGGACGTTGTGTATGGAATATGACGAATGAACATACGTAGTTTTCCTTGTGTACGTGACAAAGCAGCATTTCTTGACATTTAACGCAAGCTTGTTTACGGAGCACCAATCAGCAATGAGATCAACGTTACGTTGTAAATGAAGTACATCTTTTTGTGTTGCAACAGGTGCATATATATTTAAATCGTCTGCGTAGGCAAGTATAGGGCATGTTAAAGATGATAGTGAATCATTAATATAAGAGCGAACCTAAATGTGACCCTTGCGGGACACCAGAGGTAGCTGAAAACTCAAATGATTTAAAACCATTGTAAAAAACATAATGGTATCTGTTAATCAGGTACGATTTTAGAAGCAGCAATAGAGAAGGGCTGAGACCAAATGCAGATAATTTACTAAGCAGAACACTGTGATCTATGGTGCCGAAAGCACTGCTGAAATCAGTGTATATGACGTCTGCTTGACTGCGACTGTTCAGTTGTTCACTGAGGTATTGACAAATGGACACAAGGTTTGTAACTGTAGATCTTCCTTGATTAGTTGTAGTTTCTCCAGATGACGACATTATAATTGATAATGCAGTAATTGAACTAGTTTCTGAAATAAAGTATCTTGGTATTATTGTTGATTGTAAGCTCTCATTTCAATATTACATAGACCATACTGTTAAAAAAGTAACAAAAAAGATACGTTTCTTAAGGATAACCAGGAACAAATTCAGTTTATGGACTACAATTATGCTATGTAAGACTATTATCGCTGCGCATTATGAATGCTGCGCTTCGGTTTTGTTTCTAGCAAATGATAGCGACTTAAATAGATTACAAAAACTACAAAATACGGCAATGCGAATCATTTTCGGCTGTAATCGCTATTCTTGCATAGTGCTAACAGATGCAGATACGTTTAGGTTACCATTGGACAAGAAATCTTCACAGAACAATCTGTATTATAAGGGACTAAAATTATATAATGAGACGGGCAAAGAAACTAAACAAGTTTTTAAAAGTTTTTGTTCTAGATACGGTAAGACTATTTGTAAGATTTAGATTTAAGAAATATCACATGTATTATTTACCACCGTGTTGATGGACATGCAATAAGCAGGTGTAGCGTATTCTTCAAACGTATTTTGTTTTTAGTGAAAATGTCCATTTAGTTTAATGTGAGTGCCATTCCTCTAGAACAGAGTACTGCTTTGATAAACTTGTATTTGTACTAAATACGTATTGTGCCCTGAAGAAATCGCATTTAATTTAATTTCATCACACCCCTGTATATGTAATGCTAGCCTATATTCCGGTCCTCGAAACACCAATAGGACATTTATCTAAATGAAAAACAACAGGTAAGTAACAAACTGTTCTAGTATTTTAACGTGGGTCTGCAAATATATGAATACCGACACACAATTTAATGCTGTAACGTCGTGAAATCGAATTTCTTTAATTCAAGTCGAATGGATTCTTGTCCCGCCCGACTACAACTAAGTGGTTGACCATCGATTGCCTTGATTGTGTGCCTGCCACTTTGATCTCTGGACACGTTTACTGTCGGACACCGTAGCCTTCGAACTTATTTCACATTAATACTCTCCTCGTCCCAACTACTTCAAGTGGTCCGACAGGCTGCAATTAGAGTTTATAGAATTTATGGCAGCGGACGTTCCATAAGATGGTATTTAGTTGTCCACTCGTTTCAACGTTGACAGAAATATTGTTAATAATTTAAGATAAAATAAAACTACCAGCGTTAAATATGTGCATTGCTGTAGGATGTTTAATTGAAAGTAATTTTAATGATATCTTCTGTGATTAATACTTTGGTAAAGTAGTAATTAGTAATGGCCGATTGCTTGCATATTATATAATACGTAAAGGTTAGTCACACACTCTGTTGATCTTTTTTCAAAATTTGTTGACAATTTTAGTGCGTGTTCAATTATTAGAAAGTGAGTAGATTTTTAAAGAATGTACATAGATCGATTCGTCATAAGAAAATCTATACAACCGATTGAGATGGATCTGCCTCTCTCCTCTACGCTCATGACGCATCAAACCTTGTATAATAGTGATCAACCCATACTTGACTACTAATGAATTAAAGAAAATAGTGGAGATTGCTGCTACCTTTTGATATATGTATTTTTATGACCTTTTAACTTATCTTATTATCCAGATAGTTTTTCCACTTGTTAGGTCAATGATAACACTTGCAATTCTAACAAAAGTCAAATTTATTCCAAAACCTTTACAAAATTTATAATCTGGTTTTCGTAACAACTTCTTCAGTGGAATAAAATTGACATTTATTTAGTGTCAAATTATAAATAAATAACTAGCCATGCCTATCAACAAAATTATCTATATAACTTGCTCATACTGCTAGTTATTTTATTCCTACATCAATGATTGTCTGCCTTTACAATTTCTATTTCTTTCTACAGGTTTCGTGATGTCTGTTCTACTTTACACATGCTGAACCTATAATATTATAAATACTATTATATATTGTTGAACATTTTAGAAAACAATGTAAGTAGCATATGCATGTATCACAGGAAACAAATGGAAATAATATCAATGAGCGCCTAATAGGATTAATGAGCAACATGAAGATAAAATTTTGACGTTAAGAGAGATGTATGTACTAGATAGATTGTTAACAATATACATTCGAGTAAATCCATTGAATATTTTGCAGTTATGCATGCTGTGCACATGCTGCTTTGTTAGGCTAGACAACCCCTAGTTGTTGGTTTTTTTCTTCCATGTGGTTGTAGTCAAGCAATGTTTAAAGTTACGTACATATAGATTTCATAGAAATTATTTATGAAAAGTACTTCTAACTTAACTGCCACAATTTTCAGATATGGGATTTAGAAATATCCTTGATCGATGAATAAAATTTATATACACAGTCAACGTATACACTGTAGAAATAACGAATAAGCATCAACAATTATTTATGTGTTCACCGTAGGTACGTACAGCGTATACTACACACAAACGCAAACATATATTGAAGAGTAGGCGCTCACATCAATTTCGCCAAGGCATCAGCGAGAGAGCTTTCTATTGCTATGCAAAGTGTGTAAGAAATCATTCGAGTCGCAAAGAAGTGTATTCCTTATAGGATTTCATCAATCGCCCCGTCGTGTTTCCGATAATAAAGCGACTGTTTTTGTATAGTCCCCGTATAGGCGAGACAGAGAGCATGCTACGACAACTCTCAGGAGACAAAAGCGAGATCAAAATCATATTTCGCGTTTGACGCGCGAAAAATTACATTTCTATGCGAATTTAAGTTGTAATTTTTCAATGTTTTCCTTTCGCATTAAATCATTTCGGCGTTTAAGCGCGCGTGTACCGTATCGACAGCTGAACTACACATATATCACGTAGGAGCGATACCGCGATGAGAGATCCAACGGTATGTACATACATATATGCTGATACGCATGTAATTTACTTATTAACCTGCGTCAAGTTACAGTCAAGGTAATGTTTGTCAGGTACGCTTTATAAACAGCTATACCAATATTCTCGAAGTTTTCGACATAAATTATCGTAAAGTAGGGCTAATCATTTAACAGAAAGTTACATGATCAACTCTTTATATATCCACCATTATACTGACAAAACTTATATACCTACAATTGTAAGCAATCCCATAAATAAGTGAATATTGTCAAAGTTGGAACAATACTGATTGTATGATAGATGAAACCGCCCTGGAATTTCAAGAAGGTGTAGCTACGTCTATTACTTTTCAACTAATTCTGATCAATAAGCTAATTAGAAATATAAACATAAGAAAAGATAATAAAACGTTCAATAAAGTTTTGGCAGCAATAGGCAGCGTAAGATAGGTAACACATTCTTATTTATGCAACCGCGCTAATTACGTCTGCTACAATGGTTTTTTCTCTTACAAATTTGTGTCTCGAAGTGGTGTACCTCAAGGACCCTATTTGGGACCCCTTTTTTTCATTCTATACTTGAACTATTACTGAATCGTTCACTTGTCCAGCTCTAGCATATGCCGATGATTCGAATTGGTGGTCTAAGAATGGATTACGTCATAACATTAGCATATGCGTAAGCATGCGATTTTCACGCTAATTAACCTCAACGTCTACCACTTACTTCATCGAGAATCAGCAATTCTCCTCGGCTGAAACATACACATACTTGAGTGTCACTTTTCTCATTAAACTTCCCTTCTAGCAACCATTATTCTCCAAGTCACCGCTTCTTCTTCGACGAAATTGGTCCTTGTAAAGAGAACTGCCTGCTACTTTAGTGATTCAGTGACTCTTGAAACACTGTACTTTGCTTCTGTCGTATCCGGATCAGAATATGTATGCCTCCATTATATGGTCACCATATTACGTTTTACACCAACTACATCTTGAGCGCATAGAGCGTTGTTTCCTTAAGATTCTGTGCTTTCATTTGAATGGCATGTATACACCCAGGGACACGGGTTACGTCAGCTTCCGGATTCGATATGGAGCTGAGGCTCTATCCTCCTGCAGAGATGTTCATAGTGAGTGTTGTATGTATGTGGAAGTTGGTTCATGCAACACTTGGCGCCCTTTTTCTTTTCTCCTACATCTTACTTCTTCTCATCCCCTAGCTACGATCCATAGGAAGGAAGAGGTTTAACTCGATATACAATAATAGAATTCAGTTCTTAATATTTAACATCTGTCTTGAGGCTTCTCTATCACAAACTAGACGACTTACTATTACCTATAATTATCTCAGTACCTTGTTTTGTGACTAACGTAGACATACATAGTATCTCACCCTATTAACTGCGGATGAATACGGGCTAGCACTAGCCAAATACACCCAAAGAACAGCTTTCCAATCGAAGAGTCCGCTAATCCAGCAATTGCGTCCTAGTAGGCGTCCACCTAATGTCATATATGGTGACAACGTTTAAGTAAGGCCACTCTTAAAGATCATTTTTCACGTTAGGAAGAAAAAAACTAATTTTAGAAAAACACCAACTTCTTTTCATTCTTCCATGTATCATAATTAACATGAGATATGTACCTAAGCTTAAGCAAATAAAAAAACTTTAGTCTACATACAAGGATATAGCGACGCTGCTAAATTTCTGGCAATTATGGAAAACTAGATAGAATTACAAGAAAATGCAACATCGTTTTAAACAAAATCAAAAAGTTTTACTGTGGTTTATATACCTATAAGGTGCTGTTACGCAACCCGTTTTTAATTCAATATTATTTGGGATTGAAACACAAACACTACTTTTTTCTCATCAACATAGGTAACAGCGACTTTGACATTAACGTCTTAGAAAGTAGTAAGTATAAATTGACGTTAAAATATAATGAATCGCCAAACATAAAAAAAAAAAAATTCTAGTAATCTATCAACATTGCCAACTAAGTCTTTGGATGTTATTTATGTGACACTGGTACATATGAATCTTCAAGACAGTGTCGTGTATGCAGTGTACTAGTGCTGGTATTTTATATGTAAGTAATGATATAAGATACATACATTCAATTCGATAAAATGAAATGTTTTTCAGCTTGCTAAACAAATAAAATTCTTCACTGGAAATATGTTTACCACATTTGGTATTCGCTGCGAATGGTTTCAACTATGCAGTTAAATGTGAAGATGCTTACATTGACATATAGAATTATATCATATTTTCCTGAAACTTATAATAGGAGCTGCAAATCCTGAATCTGTTCTGGTTGGTGACTGATACACCTGCACCCTAGTACTGATGCATAAACATGCAATTAAGTTGCAAATGAACTTAGCTAAATATGACAAGAGGAGGGAAGGTAGCGGACCTTAAAGCGTTAAGCGTTCAGAATCAAATCACGATGACAACAATAACCGACGTAGGTAACGATATTCAAACATGACGATATTAGTCGTACAGATTTCAGGAGGCGTTTCGAGGGTATAGAGGCAGCGTTTGTAGTGGATATAAGCTACCCGAGATGCGACACTTAACATACAGAAAAGGGGAGGATTGAGAGAGACAGAGAGAATACGAAGGGATGCAAATCTCCTAATGCCGTGAAATTTATGAAGCAATTCAAAGTCATAATTTAAATACTAAGTGTTATTGTTAATATCAGGAACGGGCGCCGATTTACTCGTACTAGTAAGTATTGAGGATGGTGGTTGGAGGGACGTTCGAAACGTACGTCGCAGTGTCCGAGAGAGGGCGCGATAACCGCGATCCAGGCGGCCGTGGTCATTAGCACGCCCCGGGTCCAAGAATGGCCGCTCGATGTGTGCTTATCCCGCTTATAAATCATTACAATATGCAATATAATTCCGAGGTCTATCTGGTTTTTCGTAGGCAGATGCTCTTTATATGTGTACGTATGCGTGTGGGTCTGTATGTGTGTGTTTTTGGGGTTGAGATGAGACAATCGTTAATACAGGGAGGAGTTAAAATGAATGGTTAGCGATAGACGTTTCGCACGATGCGAAGAAGGAATTTCGCTGGTAACAAGTTGATATAAAAGGTAACGACTTTGACCGCCCAACATAACATTTTTTGAATACCTATTGGGCATTTGTCGTAATTGTTGTACTAATCGCAACAAAGTTTACTGTGTAGTGGATGGGGAACGTTGTAAGAAGTTAGCAAAACTCGATGTATATACGATGCTTTATTGTACGTATGTAAGTATGTAGGTACATCGTGTATTGTAATAACGGAAACTGAATCTCCGTATGCTCAAATCTATAGGCACCAGTATGCTGAATACGTATATCACAAGAAAGATATAGACCCTTAGATCGTTGTTTTGACATCTTGTACGTTGTTGATAAATAAAATACAGATACTGTTAACGGTGTAAATCGGTGTCAAACTACTTTAAAGAATCGTAAGAATGTGTACTGTGATCATGTAGCTACTGATGATATGATTGTTATAATTGTTTTGTAATTTCTGTCCAAATATAATAATATCTAAAGGCGCTGAAATTGTTTTGTAATGTTGGTGTATGTACGAATGCGGTTTCTGGCTTTATTACATTACCTTGTAGTAACTAACACTGTACAGTTAGAGGCATGTGAACACTGAACATTTAGCGGACTGAAATGACCGAGCGAACAAAAATTAGGGTTAATTAAATTAAGAACTTGAGATCTAGACATTAATGTAAGTGACTTTTTCTGTATAAAAAGTAAGTGAGAGGCATGGTCACAGTAACTTCATGTGTCAATCGTACTATAGACCAAAGTTTTCTCATCAGAAATGACATTATAGTGCTTGCGACAAGATTTCAACTTCAATAACTTCTGTGTTAATACTAGTAATTGAAGTGTTCAAACTTCGAAGATATTCCACAGACCAAGTTCAAAAGCTGGTAGAGGAAGGTAATAGTTTTCGTGGGAAAAATCTGTTTATTAATTGTTTTCCTGTTTTTGTGAGAGGAAATCGCTTGGCACTGGAGCATCAGTTAATTGTGCCTCAGTAGTGACGGGCGCTGCACCGAGTAATACCCCCTCCGTAGCCTTATCGAGCATCCCAAAAATGTCGGTGGGATGTCAGGATGCCAGCGACATGTTTATCGGCTTCTTCCTTTCCCTACTCTTTCCATTTCTTGGTCCTCCTACCCACCTCCTTTACCATACCGTGTATGCAATGACAGTTTTCCTTTGACGGATTTTTAGAATCAACGTTTTAGGTGTCAGCACATGGCCCAGCGACTCGCGCCGCTTTCCATTTTTCACAGATGAACACCGTATATTCTACAGTGTTAACACTAGAGCAGTATATCCAGGCATTGGAGTCGTTCCTTCCAAATCCTCATTGCAAATGATCTAAAGGCCGCATGTCCTGTCAGTATTTGTGTCAAGTAGTAGTGCAACTGCCGGTGTTTTCATTCAAGCTGTGGTTCAACCGTTTTATCCATGGCACTTTACCATTTTCCTTGTTCCAACTGTCCTGTCTTATATCCAATGGGCGTTTTTGGCCTACACTACGTTTCCGGGTTTAGTTTCAGCTCCATGTTGACACATATGATCTTTCCATAACTAGTATGTCAATGGGTGTTGTACCGGTAATCACTTGAACTGCCTCCACCAACGCAGTTTTATATGCCAACGCAACGCGTATTAGCGACCTCACCGACAAATGTATTGTATTTCTGGTACCTCCGGATGCCGTGCCAAACAGGCGCACCATGCAGCAAGATATTATGTAGAGCACTGCATATTATTGCTCTCCTACCGCTTCAGTACCTACTTTATCATTTAGGCGAAATTTGAAAGCATGTAACAAACAAAGCTTTTAATTAATGAAATAATTTTTTTCTAATCCACTTTATCTCAAGTGGCTAAAATTTCCAATTAGCAGAACTAAGTTTATCTACAACCAATGCTACTGCACATAAGTAACAGAATAAACTTACAGTGTACTTATGCAATTGTCTTTCTGATCTAGGCTTAAACGAACACGTGACCAGTTTGGCCTACGTTTGTAATTTCCAGTGCTATTTACGTTCTTATGTAATTTCAGATAAAAACAAAAGTTACCACTTTGCTGCTAAACGCCGCGGGTTGGCCGCGGTAAGATGGAATTACAGTACTTCCGTTTTTCGTCTAGGTCAGGTATTATATTCCAAATATACATAAAAGAGTTGATTTATGTCTTTTATTTTACTTTCTAGGACCACAAGAAAGTTGCTTATGCCGTTGTGATGCTTGAATAATGAAATTACAAAATTAAATTGAAGTATATTACCAGAATGCTTGCTATGAACAAACTACGGATAATTTGTTGATTAAATTTATTATTTGTTACTAATAATCTTTATCACTTAGTTAGAAACTCATTACTTCAGTGGATTATACAATACGTATGCAATTTAGTATTGTCAATGCGACTGAAACAGTTAGAATCGCGGCTATGTAGTGCTATTACAAACCCAAGAAAGTACATTACACACGCTAAACAAAACTTCTAACTGTAGACATATTTAAACTATGCAAAACTAAGAAGCTTCTGATTCGGAGACGATGAATTAAAAATCTTTTAACTGCCAATAAATTGTTAAATTTTTTGGACTGTTACAAATTCAAATTATAATATTTGCGAAGAAAGAACATCCCAAGGACGCAATGAGATGAAGATTATATAGAAAAAATAAGAGTCACGGTATGTGAACGCAAATGTAAATTTGGTTACACAATACTGCCAAAAACCTACTGCTACTACTACGAGATAATTACGTACGAAATAATGCTAGAACTGTGCAGAACTAGCACACACTAACAATAAATTTGATCTTGCTAATGTATTCTCATTGCCTTAAATATAGTTTTCGTATGAGACTGTAGTTAGTTATGCTAGAATTTGAATAATATAAATCTCTAAAATTGAATTTAAACACTACTTGATTATAACTAATTCAGTTCCGTTTATTTTATGGAAAGGTAAAAAAAGATCTGTTACAGAATACAGATCTTTTGAGGGTAATAACTTTTACTAGTCATCAACTCGTATATCTTTTTCTCGAGCACTTTTTCTTCTCTTATATTTATTTGCATTAATCGCTATAGTGCAATACAGTGGCGAAGGAACAGTTCGAAAGCTTCAATGACACCCCGATAAAGAAGGAGTTTTATGCGTTCACCGACAAAAAAGGAGAACCACTGCTCGCCCGATCGTCGTCGCTTCAGAGTATCTTTATAGTTAAAGGCCTGAGTCATCAGCAAGAGATTTAGTCCTTACTTCTATATGTTGAACCTATGCGTATACACTAAGGTTCATAAGTTTATAAATAAAACCATCACAAGGACTTTATTACAATTAGAAGATATATGAAAATTTGTTGTTACCAACAGATAAATCAGAGATAAAAATGCCAAATTTAAAGAAGATTATCACCTAATATCAATTAGTCAACGTTCTCTATTTTAACTTATGTTGATTCTATGTAATTATGTTCTTACGTAAATTTTACATAGCTACAGCAAAGCTAATTTCATCTGATATAAATTCTAAGCCGTATTTTTATATTATGTATATACTGATTCATATAAACAAAATTTAGCTGGAAACGTTTATGTACCAGTTATCTCGAATGCCTTAGTGAGGTAAAGAAGCACACTAGGAAGATGTTATGATTCCTGCTTCTGCCATGAATTAAACTTAGAAGATTATCTAGTTACGTAACGTGCGTAATTTCTGTTGCCAGTTTTGCGACAGGTGTCATGTCTTTTCGTGTTGAATCTCGAATTACTTGGCAAAACATCTACTAAAACTGCTTTGCTTTAAAATGTTCAATTGTAACAGTCACAATGTAACTTCAGATTCTTAGCAGTACCCCAAAAACACGAATAATTTTCGTTGTGTTACTGTAAAGCGCCATACCGCTTGCTTAGGAGCGAAATATATCTTTCGTTACCGTAAACAAACACTGCATTTTTTTCTCATTTTCTTGATCAACTTATGGAAGGTAGTGTATGCACATGTAGTTATTGGCTTGCTTCTAGTATCAGTTACTACAACAGAAACAGCAGCAGGAGAAGGCGAAGAAGAAACGGGAGGCAAAGAAGAAGCTAAAGGAGAGTTATTTGTGATCTCATTGCATGAGGTCAGTTCAGGCGCATTCTTACTCTATCGACTGTATCGGATATATACATAATGTACCTCGTCGAGTAACTACCATCCGATATGTATCCGATACTCTGTGGACATTGTGTCGAGAAAGAAAAGAGGTAGAGCGGCGACATCGGAGCGGCGGTAAAGAGCGCTCGCCGGTGCACTACTGCATCGCATTGTATTCTTGCGAACTTGTGGTAAATCAGCCAGGCCGAACAATGGGATCTGTACTGGACGACGGACGGTGACAACGGGGGATATATGAGTGTCAGGGAGCTTTTTGTGTGTAAGTATAAACAAGTGTGTGTGTGTGCGCGAATATGTATGCTTATTTATAAAAGAGCTTCGAACGAAAAAGGCAAATGGTATATACAAGGGTGGATACAATGGTTGTTGTTGTTTTCGTCTACTGGTGCATGTTATCAATATTCACTTGATCTTATAGAAACGTAATTTGAACAATTACTATATTTGCGAATTTGTTTTTATATCATAATGTTTGCTCTATAGTGGAGGATAAATGTTGCAGGCAAAATTGTACCAATAAATCAGTTTTTTGCTTATTTTCAGCATTTCTGAAAATGGAAATGTCGTATAAATAAATAGAATTATCACAGCGTCTATTTCAAATGTTGCCGAAAGAACATATACAGTTTCTTAAGAATTTGAGGAAAAACGCTCCTTCAATTAACGTATCACTAGTTAAGTAATGGATTGTCAGTGCTTGCACTCCTTTGGAATACTAGCTGGTACACCGTCGCTGTCCGCGACTTATTCCTGTTTTATTAGATATAAATACAATTTTCAGGCCCGCAGAGAGAGAGACCGAGAAAAGCACATTACAGAAAGTCAACTTATGTAAGTACATATAGAGTTAGTGAGCTGAATTGGTGTTTGTTGACGGAATTCTTTAATTGGTCCAACAATCCGCTCCGAAGAAATTACAAGTGGTATATTTATTGGTTCTTGTATCTTTAAGTGTACTTCCATACAGATTTGTTATTTTTAAATAGCATAAAATAAAACCGGGAGTAAAAGATACTTACGAGTCAATCCTAAAGACAGAATTTTGTTGGTCTATGGGCACAGAGTAACGATAAAATGATTTTTCTTTAGTTGAGTACATCCCTGACGCATGTAACATGTGAGAATCAGCAACTGTCATACATGAAAGGTTGCGATTTACTTTTTTAGTATGGTTTCGTATGTACTTGGCGCTAGCTGTGGATGCATGAACAAAAAATGTGTACGCAGCACGTTTTCCAAATCGACATCATCCCTTGGCAGCCCGGATTGTGAGAGTTGTATATCGTCTTCGGGAAACAGGTTCAGTAATTCCACGTTACGAAGGTCGCGGTCTTGAGAGATGCAGAGTGCTCCTAGCAGACGAGGAAATTCTAAACATCGTGGAAACGAATCCAGGCGCAACGACAACAAACTTAGCACATCAAGTAAATTTGTCTCAAACTACCCTGCATAAAGTTTTAAGAACCAATTTATTGTATCCGTACCACATCCAACGCGTAGAATGGTTAACAGAACTAGATTTTCTCTGGTGAGTTGCCTTCTGCGAGTGACTTCAGCGCAGAGAAGTTGACCAGCCAGATCTTGTTTTAGTAATTCTCTTCACTGACGAATCTACATTTACTAAAGATGGTATTTTGAATTGGCACAACATTCGCCATTGGGCATACAAAGTCCCCACGATGTAGAGCAACGCTCCTGGAAGTTAGAATCTGCGTGAATGTTTGGGCAGGTTTGGTAGACAATCAATTATGTACTAGTATCACATGTGTTTTCACAACGATTAAATGCAAAGTTATGTATATTTACAGAACGTGGAAGTCGCATTTGGTGGTCAGCTCGTAGTCCAGATAAAAATCCATTAATTTTTTTCTGTGGGGATAAATGAAAAGTTTAGTGTATGATGGCCGTTCCGATATTGAAAATGCTGGAGATATACAAGTTCGCATTTTTGTTGTGCCACAATGCATTCGCGAAGACATACCAAACTTTATGCACGTACATAATAATTTTTTTCGCCGGATTGATGCCTGTATTACGGCTCATGATGGATGCTTCGAACACCTCTTGTAAATATTTTTTCCTTTTTCGCCTAGGCCGGTCTTTCCCAGGACCACCACAAATTCTATAAAAAAAAATAACTAGAATTTGGTATTCATAAATACACTTCACAATAGAAAGATCAGCTGTACGACTAATAAAAGCTGACTTGATATAATTAACAACGCCGTAGGTCATTCAACTGTCGATCTATTCCTTCTAAATTCCAACATTTATGTTTATCTATCTATATCTTGGTCTCTGAAAATACCAACCTGCTTCTTTTCAATACACAATTGACTATTCAAACTATGTAACAATTTCTTACCGATTTTTTACTTCCGTACCCGTAAAATTAAAAAATCAGCAATATTTATATATCTTTTTTCAGTTTCAGTTACACATTTAGAAGTAGTTTTCAGATTTACGTAGTTTAATCGCTATTTAAAAGTAACTCTGTAGTTATGTATGTACGTATGTATATGTATTTAGTAGAAAAATGTACAAAATGATGGTTTGCAGAAGCTTACAGTATGACGCTGCTTGACTGAGCTATTATGATGAGGCACATTTCGATAAACTGGTTTTTCTGATTTTCAGAAGAATAAATACACAAATAATTAATTAATAATAACATAATGCCGATAGATCCACTTATTGAATTGGTTAGACGAATCATTTTCTCCTGTCCATTAAAATTGGATTAAAATTATTTTATAAATGGGTAGATTACTGATTCGATTACTTCGATTACCGATTCGACCAAAGCTGCGATTTGAGTCGCAAAGCAAACACAACGAAACGAGATCAAAAAATATTTTCGATGTCTCTTTTGGCAAGAAGAGAGATTGAGAGATTGTTTTATTATCGGTGCTAATTTTATCTAACGAAAAATCTTACATTCATCACAATCAACAATAACTTCATTAGATCATATGAAGAACGTTCATGGCAGTTGAGGGAAAAATTGTATTCTCACAATCAGTTTCGTAATCATAAATAACTTTTATGTATACACCCCTAATGGGGTGTTTAATTTGAATAAGAGTGTTATTAACACGAAGTGTATGACAAGTATCCTTAGGGTTAAACGTAGTGTGTATAATCGATTAGCTACGGTTGAAGTTAAGATGGGCACGTTTCTATCTAATTAGTTTACGATAGCGTTACTGGCAACATCTCTTCACTGTATGAACAAACGTATGAGAAAATCTGGGTTAAGCAAATTTTCAAAATGGCATACGGATCTGAGAAATTACTACTAGTAATAATAAAACAAATGTGTGCGTCTTAACATATTTATTCGTTTGTTTGTCACCCTTAGAGATAATCATATCTACTTTTGCAGATCGATTTCTTTTGTTATTATAGTTATTACGTGTAGCTATAACATAAACGTTAAAATTAAACCCGTAACAAAATTGCGCACTAATGCTACTAAGTATATGGGATAAGCCGTAAGAGCTTTATTTTTAAAACTACACATTGAGATTTGTATGTAAAATACAATTGTTCTGATAGGACATTCCCAAGCCGCAGAATTCCCTGTGTGTAATATATGAGAGCAAGTAGAAAAGCCTTTCTCTAGAAATATACTTTTCAACAATTCTCCAGATTATTTCAATAACATTTTGTAAGTCTTAAAGTATATTCAAACTAAGTGGAAGCTCTTATTCAAAAATTACGAATTTCTGGAGTTACACAATCAAATAGTACAAACCGTTATGGAGTCTAAATGTTTTCGAGATGCCAAGAAGTAAAAGAAGCTTTAAAGAACTTTTAGCAAATGTAGAGTGTGTATGGAAACTCTAGGTGTAGCCGAAAACCACTTCATCACTTAAGTAGTAGAAGAAGGGAAGAGTTTTATGCATTGAAATCAACTATTCAAAATTTGTAGTATGAGGTCCTGATAATTTTGTTGTGCAATCAAACTAGTAGTAAGTCAGCAGTAAGTGTAGTAAGGCGGGGCACTACTTTCTGTCACGCAGCGCCCGCTCCTTGCCCGCTGATCTCCACTAAAAAGTACTAACTAAGTAGTAACTAGGGACCAACACAAAAGAGATAAGAAAAAGTGTCTTACCAGGCATTCATAGAAGAAGAGAGACTGAAAAGTTATATGATGATTGAGATAGCGTAAGTGAAACCAACCTGTGAACTCAATGGTCAGGATGGTCTATCGCTGCCAGGAAATGAAAACAAAAATGAAGAAAATGAATTGTTTCAAGGAGGTATTACGTACAATATCATTCTCAAAAAGCTCGGAGGCTGAAGAAGTAAAATCGTTCGACCGCTGATTATGAGAAAATCGGCGGTGCGGGGTTCGAGTATTGGGCCCGGCAATTGTGGAGTGCTGGTCCAGTGTAGGTTGTCGGGTCGTGTAGCTTTCGTTGTTGGGACATAATTAACATCGGAATATTACTTATGGCGAGCTAATATTCTAACATAGCATACAAAAACACATTTACACACATTCTCTACACCGCATGAATTACAGTGGTAAATCCGCCAAGCAATACAGCTTGGAGGTTACTGTAGTTGTACTTACCACCTCTTTTCGTATCCAAATCTATATCTCTTCATTTATGTGCCTAGTATTGAGCAGCATCAACTGCATTTTGTTTAGTATTCCATAAATTATTGTACGAGCATGTGTTGGACAATTCCTGCAGGTCGTTAGATGTATCATGTCCTGTATTCCTCCGTAGTCGCAGAGAGTTTGGTCTGCTTGCTTCTATATGACTTTATTGGTTTTATTCTACTAACTTTTTTTAGCTTCCTCTATCTCTTTAAGAAAGTTTTGTTTGCGCGACTTGAGTTTTCCGGGTGTGACATATTTGGTGGATAGTGATTGTCTTTCATTGAAAGTTGGTTTAGATGATTCTGTGTATTTTGCGACGTGCCTGCGAACAGCTAAACCCGGACGCTTTGTAAAGTGCTGGCAAAGAGGTTGCTTTCATTCACCCGATTGTAATTCGGCACGTCTAATTCAGGGCAGTCTCGACTCTTCTAGTGTGTTCTGATCTACCCCATGCTGGATAGGCGTATTCCGTCGTAGCAAAATATAATAATGTTGGAGGAGCCCGCCAATTATTGGAGGCTAGCTTTTTGAAGATATTGTTTCTAGTCATGACTTTTTGCCCAGACTTAACGCAGTGCTGCTATTATTATAGAAGAGGATGCGATCCAATGTGTCACCAAGGTATAATGGCAAACCTGTGTGCTTCAGATCGTTTCCCTACCACTTTGGGCTTCTAATTTCCATCTAATTTGTTTGTCTTTTACACGAAAATCTCAGTTGGATTTTTGATGGGTTTGGACGCAAGGGATTTTGTGCGTAGTGCGTAGCCCTGTTTCCTAGTGCTTTTTCAAGATTGAGTTCAATTGACTTAAAATCATTTGCTGTTATGCGAGATCGTTAGAGTAAATCGCTAGTATCGTTAACATGACATACTAGCAGATTCTAAATATGTATATGTCAAGAGAAGCTCCAAAAATTAATCAGACAATGAGGTAACGCTAGAAACGAGCAATTCTTCTTGATTTCTGGAAAAGGCCCGTCCATTATTATGTCACAAAATTGCCTGTGATATCTAATCTGAAAATTAAATTTTATTCTTAATAAAAATCTCTCCAATCTCAGCGATTTCAGCCCAAATTTTTCAAAAAATAATAAACTTTACTGTACTCTAAATAACGATATATTTTACTTTGATAACGTAAGTATTTGCTCATTCTGAGTTCTGAGTCTTGAAACCAATTCAATAGCAGCTCCCTAAATCTATGACTCAAACAAACAAAGTGAAACAGTTTAACTCTATAATACGTAATTTCTGGATAGGTTGCAATTAACTGAAGAAATTTACTATAAATAGGGTACCGTTGTACGTCAACATTAAGCGACTTTAATGCCAACGTACACTAATTAGACCAAGACGTGCTCGTTTTACAACCCGACCGCGACAACAGCGGTAATAATAGCGACGTTCAACTCCCCAAACTGCGACACCACCTTCGAGATGCGGCAATCTCCGGTCGACCGTCTGTCTTCGAATGTCCAGCTCATGTCTTTTATCAAAAGGTCGCACCGTTCCTTGAGGATGGGTACTTCATTCGGTTGCTCCAAAACTCCTAACTACTAATTGTAACTAAGAGAATCATTGGTGAAGATGGAATGGATTCTGTGATAAAGCAATTTGTAGCGCAAGGCTTAATCACAAGAACATAATAAAGAAATGTGGTAAATGATTAGGTTGCCCTGATGTAAACGTTCTCGTATATTTTTATACCAAAAATGTTTTCTTTTTCAAATTCATTGATGTTGTTGACACTATATTTTATTGAACTGTGTATAGAATTCACTAGGTACTAATAGGTATGTAGTATGTGTAGCGAAAGGGTAGTGTTGGCATTTTAAGCTTATACATAGTAGGTAAAGTATATACATTTGAATTACATAATTTGAAAATATTCTAGAAAATTAATAAGGGTATAAAGAAAAGATTAAGTTATTGGCAGAAATGCATGGCAGACTATATGAGGTATTCAACACTAATCTTTCAAAATGAAATACTTAAACGCAAGTTAAGTTGTAATATGAAGAGCATTAGTATGATTCTTACCTACTTCGTACGTAATGCTTGATAAATCAGAAGGGAGTATTGTAACAGTAGAATGGATGCGTGTCAGCTAAAGCTGAAATTGATAAAAATTTAACTAGGAAAGAACAAAACAGATTTGTACCTTATTCAGCGTGACCACTTTTGCCACCTACAGGAAAAACACAATTTTGTTGAATGCTTTGAAAATTATTGTATATTTTGAAAATGTTTTTATTGATACTATCACATGATTGAAAAGATGCTTGCTATGATATGTAAATGGGGCATTATAGATCACTGTGATATTGTTTGCTTCTATCGAATTAGTCACCTGATTCAGCACTTAATAGCTAAGGAAAACAAAACAATTTTATTGCCCAAAATAATATATAAAAAGGGGGAATACAGTTTGTGTATAGATGTTTAAGTGCCACGATGCATCTCTCTCTTGTTCTACTAGTCAACCTTCAAAAATGCTCTTTTAAGTTGCAAGTCACAAAAAAAAAATTTTGGGCCCTACACTGCGGACCGTGTTTTGACAGCTAATTTGCTGCATAAAATCTTTTTTCAATACCTCCAACTGAAAAGTCACATTTATTGTCTATAAACTTGACGGTAATTTTTTGTACACCTCAGCTTCCTGAAGTAGAGGAAACCTGGGTCATGCTCCGAAATGTTTTTCCAAGGAGATTCAGTTTTGTGAAACCACCACAAAACTTAGTATCAGAAGTGAATTGGGACAAAGACACGGTTTCAAAACCTAACATTAACGCCTTCAAATGGTACACTGATGGCTCCAAAACGGCAGAGGGAACTGGAATAGGGATATATAAGCCTAGAACCAAATATTTCGAAAGTTTGGGGATGTGCCCAAGTATGTTCCAGGCGGAAATACACGCCATTAAAAGATGTGTCCAGTTCAACATCGAAGAGGTTACGAGAAACAAGAGATATCATAATGTCTGATAGTAAAGCAGCCATTACGGCGCCGAATTGCAATGTCTTCTGCTCCAAAATGGTTTGGGAATGCTTACACAAACTGAACGAGCTAGTCAAAAGCAATAAAATAACCTTATTATGGGTTCCGAGACACGCCGGTGTGAAGGGGCACGTAATAACAGATAATCTCGCTAAGAAAGGGGTCAGAACACCTTTTGTGGGGCCCGAACCTTTTTGCGGGATAAGTAGCATTGTAATACTGGAGAAGCTCAAATATAAATACAGCAGAGAAAGTCTAAACACTGGGAGAATCTCCACGATATAAGGCAAGCTAGAACTCTGTTATTTCGCTCTGTATCAGTAGCCCATACGGAAGCGTTTGTACTTATTTATTCCCGAAAATGTCTGGTTAGTGTTTAAAAACGCTAGAAGCAATGTTAGCTCCAAATCAAGGTAGTTTGACTTTTAGATAGCTCCTTGAAATGGAATTAGCGTTTTGCAAAAGTTCAAGCAAGTTGAAAGCAAAAAAATTACGCTGTAGGGTTTTTTGGATTAGCCTATGACTCGAGGATCTATAACCTACCATTGTTTACTGAAGTTTTAATTCTATAAATCTCATTAGTATTGCTGTCGTGGCAACATACTCCATGTAATTTATTTTTTACGGAGGAAAACTTAATAGTACTCGCAGAATTAAAGCAAGTATGTATGATAGGTGCAACATGTGTCGTAATACTTTCGAAATTTAGTGTGTCTTTAAATTGACTAGCTGAAAATTACTATATCGATATGTTGCTGCCTTCCGTGTTTTAATTACTTATTACATAAATATTTACTGGATCTCGTGGTGCAGAAATAAAACACTAATTTACTATCACCCACAAGACCCCAAACACTTGTATAATTGTCAACGTGTTTCGACAGCAATGCTGTCATTATCAAGGCGATAATAAAACTGAACTAAACTAAAAAGTTGCAGTTTTATTATCGCCTAGATAATGACAGTATTGTCGTCGGAACTCGTTGGCAATTATCCAAGCGTTTGGTGTCCTGTGGGTAATAGTGAATTAGTCTTCTACTTACATATATGTAATTTCCCAAATTAATATTTTCTACATTTCAAGAAAATTTTATTTCGCAAAAACTATTTGGTAGTGTATTTTGCTCAGGAAATAGAATATCATATAGTAAAAATATTCCCTGTGAAAGTAATAAAACATTCAAATATTAAATTGCTGACTTCAGTGCTAGAAAGTGTCCGCATTTATATATAAACAGTTGTAGACATACATATGCATTATATATTTTTATCGCGTTTCAGTAGCAGAATAACAAGACGTGATGTATTTATGATTCCACAATGATTCTAATAAATTCACTTGGGAAGTTTAAAAAAAGTCGTTATTTACGAACGTATCGAAAAGACATGAACCAAACGCCCGCGATCGTAGAGATATTTAAACAGAAAGAGAGTTTGAAGCTTATTTGTAAAACCTCAGGCTGTCCATCATGTCGAAGCGACGACTGATTAATGGCGTCAATATTTATACCATTCACAGAGATGACAAATTGATGTATATGTGATGTTGATCAAATCAGCCTGCTCCTTATTCTCTCTTTACACGCATACACAAGTTTTGTTGCTTCTGATGTTGCGTTTGTTACTAATAACATTTACTTACTCATGTTCTCGGCTTTCATTCTATCCAACTTGACGATCCGCGAACATGTGTTGGCAATTCTGTCAATAGTTTCCTTCAGATCTGAGATAAACTAGCACTTATTTTAAACAGTAGGATATTTCACCTTATATCTTGCATAGGTTTATTTTATTAGTCATTAAAAAATATTTAAAGAGATGATGTAATTAATTCCTGTAATTAGAAATGAGTGTAAATTCTTCTAAAATTGTTTTAAAGTTGCGCAGCTCACAATATACTTGTATAGGTTTCACATTATTGTCAGATAAAATAGAACTGATAAAGTAAAGGAGTCGGTGTGTGGTCTTTTTAAATAAGAGACTAATTTATAGAAGTACATATAAATAATTTAGCTGAGCGCCTACTTTAGACATATATATATTTAAATAAAGTTTTACTATGGTGTATCTCAATTAAAAAATGATTTGTTTGACAGCTACCACTTAAGTCTCTAGCCTCTATGGTCTACATTCCACTACTACTTTCCCAAACTGACGATTATCGATTTTTTTCTGGATCTACTACTACTACTAATCTTGAAGTTTGTATGTAAAATAATATTAATTACTCTCACATCAATCTTTGACGTTGCTTCAATGCTTCTGGCAGTAACCTGAAATTTATTTTAAATATGACTTACCTTCTATTATTTTATTTCTCTGAAATTTGTTCTCTACTTTTATATGGTGTAATATGTTGGGGACCTTCCAAACACGCAAAGAGCGTATTTGTCGCACCAAAACGCATTATTCGTTGTCTAGCTAATATAAAGAGTCATGAATCTTGTGGGCTTTTCTTTAAGGAGTACGATATCCTACCCTTACTCAGTATGTACTTACATACTAGACCTTATGTGTTTTGTATTCAAAAATAGGAATGACTTTTTAAGAAACGTGCAGGACACTCAATTCAATGAGAATTAGATTTTTCAAGTAGCTTCCAGAAAACATAAAATTGGAACAAAATTTTAATATATTTACAAGGTCTTTGAGAAGTGTATTGCTCGAGCGCTGCGTCTACTTTAGTAAGGAGTTTCTCGATATTGTCTGGTAAATTTACATTTCTACTTTATTGATATTTCAGCACAACATATTGTGAGGAGCAGATAGCAAATTTTAAGTTGTAAAACTCGTTCTAGTCAAAACATTTGTTGGTCTGTGTGTTGCATTGTGTATATTTACGTATGCTCTAAAGTTAGTGTATGGTGTATGTACATATGTGCTGACAATGGCTATATCAATATCACTATCTATCTATCTATTTATCTATCTAATATGTGATCCTCTTTCATCATGTTCCGAATAAGACCATCTTTCTAACTAAAAGCGATAGTGTTGAAATTCATTATACTACATGCTACTTTACGGTAGTATAGAAATACGAATTATTATCAACCAACTCTCGATTGATATTCTGAAAGCATTATATTCAGGGGTATTCACGCTATATGGCACGGAATATTGTGGCGAAAATACGTGGTTTTCAAAAAGTTTCGTTTTTGGGATATATGCAGGTCTATTACGGGTACTCTTTAAAATTATTTTCATATTATACAGGGTATCCCAAAAACTCTAAAAGTAGTAGTAAGTTGTGTTTTTTAAATGGAACACTATGAATGTTATTGCATTTTTGGATTCTCCGATAAAAATAAGTGGCTGTTTTAATAAGGTTTATAATGCCTAAACCTTAAGGTTTTTTCGGTAATTTAAATGTTCTCCAAATTTAACCTTATTTGCAGATTTCAAATACTTAAGAAGTATTTAAGTACATATGTAAGTGAAATTTACAATGAGGTGTACCAATAGATCATATTTTATATCCCAATTACAAAAAAGTTGCCATTTTATACACAGTGTCCAAAAATTAGAAGGAATCAAGTAAGAACTTTAGGTGTCTATGTATAACTTGATTAATTTAAATAGGACGCCATATTTTTTAACTTAGCAGAAAATGTACTTCTTAATTATCCATCGAATGGTATTTATACCAAGGTCCTTATATTTTTACAGAATACGGAAAATAATAGATTTTTTGTACGATTTGGTGTTTTTTAGCCTTTATGTGACTAGATAGGTACCCGGGTACCTTTTTCAGATTTAAATGTTAATAACTTTTGTGTTTGAATTTGCTGAGCTTCGAAATTCTGTGACATCTCTAAACTTGTTCTACATTACATATTATTATATACATTTTCTTACTTAGATTTAATTTTAATGATAAAATGGCATCCGAAATTATTACAACCTCTAATGACGGTGTAGATACCCGGGCACCTCCATTTAAAATGACATAACGATGGAGGTGAATGAACAAAAAGTAGCATTTTTACAGTTTTTTGTTTATATATGTTATAAAAACGATGTATAAAAAGAACAAAAACAAATAATAGCAAGATTAACTGCCTGTTAATTACAGGTATCGCAAACTGCCTTAGTAACAGAATGCTCATTGCAAACATCATTTCTCCGTGATTCAATTCCCGGCAAACATACCATTTTCCAACTACCAAAATACGCCCAGAAGTATCTCAAGATGATCGATTTTTGACTGTTGTATCAAGTAGTTGTGTAATTTGGCATCCTAGAATAAATTCTATAGATGTACGTGTAAAATGATTGCCCAAAACTCTTGGAATACTGTTTCGAGTTAGTACAGAAGTCATGCATAACTCATTTGCAAGATCTTTCAAAAATCTCCGTCGTCTGTCGGTTGATGTAAGCCTAGGATTCTGCTCCGCGTAAATTACTCTCAGTGCGGCAAGACCGATCATGCTAGAGGCCAACGATTTGTTCTAAGTTTTTGCTATATCCTCAGATAACATTTTATCCATTGTGTCGACGCCGCCTTTGGTTTTATTGTAAGATTTTATAATTAAATGCAGCTGTTTCTGTAGCAAGGAGGTGCAGATTATGCATTGTGCAAAAATGGTGCTCAAATCGAGCAGTATTTAGATAGATGTTTTTCGATTGTGATAGTGTTGTGTGATAGTATATGTGTGATAGTGTTTCGATTCTTTCATTTGATTATTTTGTTTGATCTAAACAACAAAGAATGTTTATTTTATTGTCAGCATTTTTTATTGTCATGATTTTAATTGCGTACGCTAATTCATGACCTACTGTTAATTTTGTCATATAAAAGTTTGCAAAAACTTTTCGTTTTCTTGCATTTTTTCCTTATTTAAGTGTATGTTTTGATGACATTATTCGAATCGTTAGAAAATGTTCTTTTATTGAGTAAATTGTATAAATTTTGCTGGAAAAAAACAGGAGAATTTGCGATTGGAAGCCTATTTTGTTCGATTTTTTATATATACAGTGGTGAACATCAAAATAGAGCCACTGGGTTAAAAACACATCTATCGTAATAACAAAGTAGGATACGGCGATTATATCGCCACTTATTATTGAAGTCTATAAACATGTTTTTAGTATGCATGCATCACATGGAAGAGTCGCCAGAAAGGTGCCGTTACTGAGCACCAAAAATATAAAAAGTCGACTCAGATTTTCGAAGGAACACCTGAATTGAAGTGGCGCGCAAAACATTAATAAATGGAAAAAGATTTTGTGGAGTGATGAAACCAAGACAAATATGATGGACTTAAATGGTAAACTATATGTCAGAAGACTACCACAGAATTGCTGCCTAAATATACGGAAAAGACCATCAAACATGGTGGTGGTAATATTAAGCTGTGGGGTGCGTTTTCGTGTCCAATTTATTGGATCACAGAGAATATGGACCAAAATGAGAATGTTAACATATTTCAAAATATGATGGTGTTTTACGCGGAGGAAAATATGCCGTTAAAATGGGTTTGTCAGAAAGATAATGATCCCAGTTCGCGTATGGCAAAAAAAAATTTTCACGAAGAAAAAATAAATTTATTAAGGTGGCCCTCACAATCTCCCGGCCTAAATCCCATAGAAAATCTATGGAAGGATTTCAAAAGTGCGATTGGTAGATATAAAATAAAAAACAAGGGTGAATTATGGAAGATAGTCCAAAAAGAATGGTATGTCATTGAAACAGCTAGGTGCCGACAGTTGATTGAATCCATGCCAAGACGGTGTCCAGCTGTTATCTCTAACAGAGGGCAAACAACTAAATATTAGCAGCTGTAGTCACGAAGATAATTATTAATAACTAGTCAATTTTTTATATTTTAGCATTTTTTATTGAAACAATATTTTACTTAATAAATCTGGCATTTTCTTCTTTATAAATGGAGTAAATATATTTGTCAATGTTTATTTTTCTCTCAAATTCTATGCTTTTTCACACAATAAAAAATTGTTATTTTTCTCAGAGTGGCTCTATTTTGATGTCCACCACTGTATATCTTCGTGGAATCTAAACCTCGGGTCATTGGTAATTTACAATTGACTTCTTGGTTTTTAAGTCATTCAAATGACTTCCATAATTATAGCACATGAAGGCAATTTCTTTTCCCAATCGTTCTAGTAAGTCCTCCCTCTTCACACTTAAAAAACGTGCAGCTAAAATTTTCGTGTATACAGCATAAACTTTTTTTGTGGTAGGTGCTACAGTTAAACTCAATAATTATTTTTATGCTACTTTACTCGTACATACTGTATCTATCAAGCGAGATAGGGCACGGTATCGTCTCAACAACGACCGTCTCACCGGTAAGCAACGTTGAAGCATGCACGCGCGGCGAAATGCAGACCGAATAACTCAGAGTCGTTTAGATTAGATCGAGGTGTACGGTTATTTAGTGGCGCGTTTCGTTCGCTACTTGTTTTACCAAATTACCGGGAAAAGAGAAGTAGGTACTACAACGAACGAGATGAAGTAGACGTGGAGAAATGGGAAGAGAGGGAAGGTGAAATGACAAGGAGAAGAAGGGGAGTAGCGGCTTTGACTTCTCGGTTTAACATCGAACGTGATGTCGCAGAAATGTTGCTCGCTACTTACGCTGCGATTATACTACCATGGGACGTAACACTGCAACTTCTATAGGGAGTATAGTAAGGTAGTCAGCCTGTGCTTACAACTAGTTTACAACTGATAAATGCAATAATGCGCTTTAGCTTCGGTAGCAACATTCCTGTACGAGTATGCTTCTGAAAGGAGCTTTCGTTTTGTCCGTAAGCATATGTCACGTATCTAGGCTCCTGTAGATTATTAGTGTACGGTCCAAATTGAAAAAAGATAAAGCTATGTCTAAGGATAGATAAATATGTAAATATAACTATTTCGGATATTAGTTTTAATGTAATACACAGGCACAATTTACTATACAAATAAATTACAACTTTTCTAAAAATAAATACTGTTGTAATAATTAGCTGCTGATTTTAGAATTCTCAGAATGCTAGAATCAGGCCCTTCTAACCATTCTGAGAATGTTACGTAGTACATATCAATACACATGTCAATACAATAAAATAGTCTTTATTTTAAGTGAAGTTGGTTTTTCTTTTGATAATTTAATTGTGTTGTATAATAAGTATACCGGGTCCTTTTATTCTTGTTACACATACCCCCTATGTGTAACATTAAAAAAATAATTGTCAATGCATTGGCAGAATAGAAGGCAACCAGTCATACACTCATGTGTTGACGTATGAGAGCAACACGTGTCTTAGTTTAACGGATTTACCAACTATACTTCTTTTGACATACATGCAATTCGTGTAACTATTAGAAAACTATTGAATTTAAGCGCCACAGGATATTACAATCTGATTTGAAGGTTGTGGATATTTGTTGTGTACTGAGTATAGCACCTATTCTAACCGCTTCTTTTTCGCGCGCTATTAAACGTGCACTACTAGAACATGAGGTGGGGATAACCGCTCAGTAGTCACGTTCATTTTACAACCGGAACGTACGGCTACTTGCAAAAATTCGCTTATAGTAAAATAAAGCCGCGAAAAACTAGGTTATGTTTTTAATAAAGAAAGTGCAAAACGTTAACAATAAACTAAAACAAAATAACAATGAACAAGATGGAATTTAAGTTTATAATAAATTTGTCCTCCTTGTCTTTCATGGCAATAACCAAGGCGATCTTGTTGTTGTGTTATGAATACATTTTGGGTTTACATAACATAGGATATTTAGCTTCATGAGCTCTGTTAAAACATGATTGTATTTATTCATCGTTTAAATAAATTATTATTAATTTTCAATACAATGTATTTAAAATACGTGAATAAAATTGTGAAATATTTGACATAAAAAAATGTTTTCTTTATTCCATGGTAACGATTTAAGAATTACATACAATGTATTTTTGTTTTGGATGTATAACTGGTTGCCTACCATGCTGCTAATGGATTGACAATTATCTTTTTATGGTTACACATAGGAGAGGTGCATATGTGTAATAATAAAAAAAGAACCCGGTATACCTAGTGATAGTCACATAAGGGGTGCAAGAAAGTATTACAGGGTTTTTTACGTAACCCGTTCGTTAGAAATTTTCTATGTTAATGCTTTACGGCAGTTCTGAAAATTTGTAGAGCGTAATGTTGCTACTTGGTGAGTCGAAATAAAATGTTTGCACTTATTAATCACTTCCGGCTATACCGGAAATCATAACCAACTTTGATATTTTAATCGAATGTAATATTGCTTTTTTAGATTCCTAATGAAGTACTATAACATTTTGTATTAAGGTTCCTTATGTCAAAAGTTAACCGTTTTTGAATTATTTTGATTTTTGTGAAATTTTTTGCTGTTTCAAAGAACCTGTTAAAATCACATACCTATCGAAGCCACGAATGAACCGAATTGCTTCATATATCTGCTGGAGGCGGCAAAAAGTAGAAGCGACTGTTTAACATCTTGACAGTCAATAAATCTCTTACAGGCTGTTTCACACAATTATTTAAGTAATTTTCAAATAAGGAAAAATCGATTTTTTTAAATAGAACACCCTGTAGGTGAATACACCTTACTAAGTAGATAAATATTTTGCATCGAACAGCTGTAGGTATGCCTATGTCTATCTGTCATAGTTTTAGAGTTAACAATGATTATTCTCTAAATTGAGCATTACCAAGAGAAATCGTGGTAGTAAGCCATGAAAAGTAAATCTAATCTGCCAAATTGTCACAAAGTTTATTTCGTGTTTAGGTGATTGTAAGTTGTTCACAAATATGCACGAAGAGTTAAATATTTATTCTGGTAGAGAGATTTTGAATTTATTTTATATTCACGGCGAGTCTCTTCAAATTATTGGAAGGACATGAGTTTTTAATAAAAGATACCCACATTTGCCACCAATGAGTAAAGATAAATTCAAACCAACTAATTTTATTCGCTTTGGTATTCAAGTAAACAAGACAATTCACAAGCCGATTACGGGCGATGAAGGTAATGAAATTGCTGTTTTAGGATATTTTTATGCGTATCCAACCTATTCTGTACCGGCAGCGTCTGCAGATTTAGGAATATCATGTACATTGATACATAGGATTTTAAAGAAAAATAAAATCGTTTTTCTTTCCAATCGGTTCAAGCTTTTCGTCCTGGGGATTAAGATAGAAGAATCCAGTTCTGTGAGTTCATTTTAACGAAGACACAAGCAGATCGCAATTGTCTATCTAAAATTATCTGGACAGATGAGTCGAAATTTTGCCGTGAAGGGATTATTAATAGAAGAAATTGTCAGCATTGGGCGCAACAAAATCCATATGCTGTTAGAGAAGCAAATTTTCAAGACACTTTTAGCTTCAATGTTTTCGCAATGATTGTACACAACCACATTGCATACGATATATGTATATAACGAAAATTTTACAAGCGTCAGGAATTTACAACTGCTGAGGGACGTACTAGTGCCATTTTGGAATAGCCTACCACGGAATCTGATACAGTAATGTTGGTTTCAAATGGATGGAGCGTCCGCTCATTCTTTGCAAGTATATCGAGAAGTAACCTATATCTATGAGGATAGGTGGATCGGCCGAAATGACCATTGGTGCTGGCCACTCAGATCCCCCGATTTCACTCCCCTTGATTTTTATTTATGGGGTCAAATAAAAAATAGTCTACGCGTCTCCTGTGCGAAATAGAGAAGACCTTCTAAACAGAGTACGGGATAGTTTTCGAAACTTGAACGCTGACAATGTAAGGCCGCGTTCCGTGACGTGCATTCTATGCGCTGCATGCATAGAAGAACAGAGATAATTATGTGCGTTCCGAGACTTGCATTCGAAGCGCTGCGCGCATATATCACGCATAGACTGCATTACCTTTTTTCCTATACGTTGTAAGTCTCCTTCTAGCCTCTGACAGGGTCACAACCTATTTGAAAATAATTTCGCCGAAAAGCTTTCTATGCGTGCATATGCGTTAAATCGGAACGATTTTTCGTTGCATCAGGGCATTGGGCTTACTTGTGATGCTTTATTGCTGATTAAAGATTATTTATCGTATCGCAGTCAAGAGGTTGAGCTTTCTGGGAAAACATCTAACTCTCTTTTGGCTGGCAGTGGTATTCCACAAGGATCCGTTCTTCGTCCTCTTTTATAAACTCTATATACATCCAAACTCCAGGACTGTTTTGAGCACTGTTCGTATCATTGTTATGCAGATGACACGCAAATTTATCGATCGCTCTGATATAGTTACTGCAAATAGTCGCATTAACTCTGATCTTGCTCGCATTGTTAGATTTGCTGAGCAGCACTGTCTTAATATTAATGCAAATAAATCCACTGCTATGGTATTTGGGAGAAGGGCTGACATTGAATTTGCGTCTTCTAAGCTATCTATTCTTGTGAATAATGAACGCCAACCCATTGATAAAGTTGCTAGAAATCTTGGTCTACAGATGGATTCTCATCTCAGGTTTAAAAACCATATTTCGCAGTGCATTCGCAAAAGTTACAGTAATTTAAAACAGCTCTATACGCATAGAAAATTTTAATCAGTTTCGAATAGGCGTCTTCTCTGTGATAGTTTGGTTCTAGCTCATTTTAATCATTGTGATGTGGTCTACGGTCCATATCTGGACGCTGCCACTTCACAGAGAATACAAAAAGGTCAAAATGCGTATATTAAATTTATTTATGGTCTCAGAAAATTTCGACACGTATCTCACAAACTTCATGACCTAGGTTGGCTTAACATGAAAAATCGTCGTCAGCTGCATCTCTTTGCTTTCTTTTTAAATATTCTCACTGAAAAATGTCCTCCATATCTCTACCTTAGATTAACTTTTAAAAGTGATGTCCACAATATCAATAGTCGCTGCCCACACCTTATCACTCCCTTCTTTCATCGCACAGCTATGTTTGAGCGGTCATTTCCTTTTAAATATTGCTTGGTTTTATAATGGCTTTCCCGTGTCTCTGTCTGGTCTTACCTTATATTCATTCAAGCGACTTGCGCGTGATTCTGAGCTCGACAAGTGAGTTTTAACGCCTGATACATATTGAAATTGTATTCTTTTTTTTTACTGTTATACTTTCTGTTCCAACAATTTAATAGTTTCTTTATAGTTTCTTTTGACATTTTCTGTACGACTGTTGATTTCCTTTTATAATGTACTTGGTTGCATCGAAAAACAGTTATTTGAAAGAACTGAATGTAACCCTTTGTTATGACATCTATGTATCTATTAATGTGTAAATGTTTGTAAAACGGGATGTTTTAATAATAAACAAATATTATTATTATTATTATTAAAAATTAATACATGCGAGAACCTATAAACAAATTATTAGGTTCTCGTTACAAACCTCGCCAGTGGAAGAAATTGACGCCCAAATATTTGAAAAGTATTGTTTTTTCAAAGATATGTTTTAATTATTATTAATATGAATTTTACAGATCAAATATTCACATAGTATTTATAGCTAGCAATAATAAATCACCTTGTTTTCTATATAATTTTCCTTTTTATTTAAACCCACAAACCACCAGTGTTTTAATTCCCTCATCAAAGAATGAATTTGGTTGCGTTTTCAACCCACTACGCACAAACGTTTCTATACTTTCGTCGCCGTCAAAGTGATGACATCCCAGATTTTCATTGAGTAACCGAAATATGTAATAGTGACACACCTCGGTTTCCAATAAATTCTATAGAATATTTCTTGGGTTTATGGAGCTGTGGCTGAGCGTTGCTTCGAAGCAGAATCGCACTTTGAATATGCATGTCCCGCCTTTTTAGGGCATAGGTCAGTTTTACTTTATCAAACACTTGGCAGTAGTAGGCAGCATTACGTACAACGATTAATGGAGAAAATCAACGAGCAATATGTCTAGGTAATTCCAAAACATCGCAAAAAGTTTCCCACACAAAGACGGGACACCCCGGGGTGTAATGATCCGCCATTGCCAATATGCTTCAAGAAATCACTCTTTTCTGTTCAATGTCGGCACGACGAATTGCTTTCTGCTCTTCCATCAATTGGCGAGAAACCCAAATCATGAGAAATGACTGATTGAGCACTCCCATATGGTATTCCAACAAGTGCTATAATTTCCCATATTATAAGGCGGCGGCTGATGTTTGAAGCATCTCATGGATCGCAGGAATATTCGCCTCATTGGTGCTTGTCCACGACGTGCGCGCCTATGTCTGATATTGTATTAACTCTCGGCTATCGGAATGTTTTTGTGCTAATCGAAGACTTGCGGCCTCCACAGCGTTCTTCAACAAACTGTGCAGTTAGTCGATTTTAAATTTCGGCAAGTTTTACGCCTTTTCGCGACAAAAATTTAATATTAATGCGTTACTCAACTTTTGGTTTACTACCCTCCACTTATCTATATATATATGTATATCCTTGCATTTATCAAGACATCTCACTATTCTGATTCACCCTCGAACTTTCTAAACAATCATGCTGTAGCAAATGCTTTATCCATTAAACTAAACACTATGCATTTTACCTATATAAGACATAATTTTTATTTTTAAAAGTTCTACTAATCTATGTTTTCGTTTAGTTCTGGCCAACTTTAATGTATTTATATTAGAACTGTATATACACATATATTTTTTTGTTTGCTTTTATTTTCCATTTCTTACGATCGATTATGGTGTTGTTTTATTGATAAACATTTCAAGTTACATCAAGAAATATATTTACCTACACACTGGTATATGATTAATATCAAAAATTTCCCACAGTTTTATGTCTCTTAGTCCTTTAATTCCAGTTTTAATTAGTCTGAGTTAAACAGGTCTGAAAACTAAAGATTTACCTGAATAGAGGTGACAATTAATTATATAAAAAAGATTTATCTGATTTTTCTGATATTTTTTCCAGTTCTAGGTCAATTACAACACTCTAATTCGAATAAATACATATACTAATAAAGAAGATTGAAAGAAAGCAGGACTTGCTCGATATATCACGGCATTGAATATTTTTAGTAGTTTATTAATGTTATAGATAAATTTAAGTGAACATAAATGTTTAATACGCATAAAATACTAATACAATAGAATGGGAACAACAACCAGCCGTGTGTAGATTGCTACTGTATGTATACATTTAAACGTAGATTTACGAATATTACGCTAAATTGATCCCAGAAACAAGATTTTCAATTCGGATTACCGTAAACTCTATACCAATTAAACTCTACCAGTACGTTCAAAACGCTTGTAAATATAAATTGCTACAGTCGGTGGAACGAGGGTCTGGCAAAAGAGATCAAGATATAGGTACACATGCGAGACTGTGGAAGGCGATGGAACTAATGGTACGCTAGCATGACTGTGTATTGTATATAACTTGTGTATTATTAGTGCAAGTACAAGCAACTTTGATTCCTTGTAAGTATAGAGACAACAGTAAAGTTAATTATCATTAGTCTAACATGATTTGCTAGTGCAGAATATCTGCTATTTGTCACAGAAAATTTCCATAATTCTGCAGCATGACTTAGTTCATGTGGCTTAGTCTATATTCTCTATATTATTCCCTACTGGGCTACAAAGAAATTTATAAATAGCAGGACAACTTAATGATTATAAGATTTTTATTGAATTATTCCAATAAATTTTCTACATTTATAGGGAATAAATAATAAATAAATACGACGATACTGAAAATAATTCCCTTAATCTACATTTAAAAATATAATTAAGTAATGAGGATGACTTACCACCTAGAAAACTGATTAGAATATATTAAAATTTCATTTAAACATAGCCTTTATAGATATAGCATAGACTTATATATCCGTTTCATGTGAAGAAACAATAAAGAAAAAAAGACATAAAATTCGGAAAGCGACAACCTGAAAGTGAATAATGCCCGCTTCCATATACGTGTTTCATTACGCAAGGTTTATTCGTTAATTTGTACTTTTCAGGCGGCGCGGCGGTTCATCTCAATCCCTGTCAGGGACCCTCGGATCGCCTTCAATCATAGTCGACAGAATCTGATCTCTCAATTAGTCTGCTTTAGAAATTATGATGCTTACGTACGTTCGTCACGAATAGGCGATTTATCAAAGGTCATTTTCATGGCTTAGGTAAGCTGCCTTTATCGTTTGTAAGTAGAAAAATTCCCGTTAATTGAACTGGTATACAGATGCTTAATGCCGGCGCTACTGATCGAAGCAGAATTATGTAACAAGAAATGTTAATTGGTGGTTCTAGAACGTAGTATAATTCTTGGAAGTTGTCTTTGAATAAGGCGGCAATCTAAGCTTTATAGCCCGTATGTCTTTTATGCATGCAATGAAATGGCACGAGCTTTGATTGATTGTCTAATATTGGAAAATTATTAACCGGAAGTTGAATAAAGATAAGTTGTATGTGAAAATTATCACTATTCCTCTCTGTCTATTATAGTGTACTTGATTATTTAGAGACTATGTGAAACTTGTGAAAATAGAACTCACTAAGATTGGATCACTATAGTTTTTAATCATATCCGTTACAGTCCTGTACTCCACAATATTACAATTGTAATTAACAACTTCCAATATGTCATAAAATAGCCAGCAATTTGCAATAGCTAGTAGCTATTGCTAAAAGCTATTGCTATGGTATAGCGATTCCTTATTAAAACCCGATCAGACTAAAAACAACTTTAAATGTAAGTAATCTTTTGCATGTAATTCGCACAAATTCCTTACAGAGACTGATACACACATCACTTGGTTAACGCACTTGTTTCATTTCGTTAATAGTTCTTATAGAATTCACTTTGTAAGAACGTTTTGTTTTAAAATTCATGGCATTCACTCTCTCAACATCTTGTAACTAAAGTTCAAGTTTTTGTCAAAATTTTCCAAATTTTCCAAAACTAGTAACGAATACTCATACCAATTTGTACTACATCTTGGCACATACATACGACGGCATTTGTGTTCTACTCGTGACGGGTTTGTTTTATGATCACACAATGAATCATTATCCATTTCTACCATCTCAGAAAATTTTCATATTCGAGACATTTTCTACAAATATTTGTTGCTTGCTGAAGGTAGTTTAACTACCAATTAAAGTATGTTTGGTAGTATTTTGTACACCAAAGCTCTACATAATTAATTCGTGTGCTTGCATTATGGTGCAAAAGCTTCACTATTATTTCTAATAACAAGTAGGTAATCAATTTTAATTCATGCATTTAATTCATTCATCAAAAATGTTAATACAGTACTTAGTTACACAGTCAAATGTAAATGATAACATTGGACATATGATGACCTATAGGAAATGTTTGCATATTATCAGTTTCGTTACACCATCAAAGAATACAACTAATATCGGTGCTATAAAATGTGAAACCGAAAATTATTATCATATCTTAAACATTCTGTTTCTAGTAAATTTCTATTATGCTCAGTGCTTATCAGTCATGTTTAAAGAAAGCTGATTATTAAATTATACGTAGACGTTTTTGTAAATTGTCGTTGCAGGTAATGAATTCACGAATCTCCAGGTACATAATCTTGCCGCATTTGTATTCTATCTGTATATTCGTCTTTGGTAATAAACCGACTTACAGTTAACTAAACATTGATATGAAAATATAAATGATAACTTTTGATGGGACAGGCAGCATACATCTTGCAAGTAAATTATACTCTTTCTGAAAGTAAATAATTGCAAATAATAATGTATCTATATGTTTACAGAAATCATAGAAAGGTTACAATAATTGAAATTGAAGTTATCGTTACTAGAATGTGATACAGAAAAATTTTGGGAGCTAAAGGAAACCGTTTTGGGTATTAGGCCAGTATTAAAATATATTATTAACACTATAATCCATTCAGAATGCTTATAACTCTCTACATTCTTTCTTATAAATCATTAACATTCCAACCAAATAATGTTGAATGTTAAAAGTTCTTATTTTAACAACAAATGCCAAAACGGTAAAATTCAAGTAAAATTATTTTTATTTTGGCACAATTTCATCGTAGAAGAAGGATATGATAGAAGCAGCAAGTTTAAGAAATACATCTTAAAACTTGTACATACTTCAATTTTTAGACAGGATTCGTGTAGATTGTCCTAATTGTCCTGTTGGGGAATGCTAAGGCATGAATTATTATTATTATTATTATTATTATTATTATTATTATTATTATTAT
>ML217638.1:42797-84711 GCA_004785975.1 Popillia japonica
ATTATTATTATTATTATTATTATTATTATTATTATTATTATTATTATAAAGATTTTGATTTGTGAAAAATTTTTAATCCGTCTGTATTACAATGGTAGATACATATTCATAATGACAAACTAATATTAATTGTACGGATAAAATCAAACTATGAAAATAGTTGATTAAAGCAACTGACATTTCAGGAGTTAATTCGCATTCATTTTTGTATCATCTGCATCAACTGCAACAACATGACTTTGTGGTTCATAGACAGCTCTTGGTTTTAAAATACATATATCGCATCTGACAAGAACATAATGGAAATTGCATTGCTTGTATCTGAACAGAAAATACAATAGCAAGATTAACTAACATGATTTCTATGGATAACATGTTGATATTGTAATAGTTAATAATTTACAGACGCGCCAATAAAACAATGCCAATTATTGCAAAATATGCTATAACTAAAAACTACATAAAGGTTTTTGTTCCACCAATTATCTACTTTCAAAAACTAACGTGTCATACAACATTATGGAAGTTAATATAAACGGTATTATGATTTTAAATATCAGCGTACTAGTACGACATAGAGTACGAAAAAAAGGATAGAGAGAGTTGGTAAGTTACCCTTCTACGAATACTTTGACCGATATAATCAGAACCGGTAGCAATCAGCGGTTCAATTCAAGTTTGATGGTAGTATTAATTAATTAGTATTTATATGCCATTTCACAAATAATGTTCACTCTCGTAGTATTTACTGTTGATATTAGCACAGTATTTTATTAGAAGCTCGACATCAACAATTTTGCATTATGTTTAATAAAAGTATGTTTTCTGCTTGTAATTTTTATTGTAACCCTGATTCTGTTTCCCATATTCTATTCATTGCAAGTGTCATCAATGCCTACAATGCATGAAGAAACAAGCTTTTATCAAATTCTTATGCGTCTAGCTTTAGTACAGCTTCTACTAAATGTTCCGTAGTAGGTACTCCTTTAGAAATGGACAACGATATTATTTTATTTAACTCTCTTACATATAGGGTGGCGCATTAGTGCGTGAAAGGTCGATATATTCGATATTATAAAAGTTATTAAAAGAAATTATTGAAAAAAAGTGGAGGTATTCTCAAGCTTCATATCTTAAAATTAGTTGTTAGCGTATTATACGTATATTATATTAGTCCGAGCTTATATTTTTTTCTAATTGAGCGCTATACTTTTTTTCTTAAAATCTGCTTGCAGTTACGAGCCTTTTCATATTGGGTTTGCTGGATTTATACCGAGTATTTCAAAAGCTATGATCATTTTTACGTCTAAAATAAGTATATGTATTTTTATGACCTCTTATGTACCTTGTTTTTCTGATATTTTTTTCCACTTCTAAATTAAATGTCAATTTTATTCTACTGACGCAGTTGTAACGAAATCCTAATAAATTGTAAAGGTTCTAAAATAAATTGATCTTCAATCGAATTAATAATGTTCTGATTGTCCTAGACAAAATAAATATACTCTTTCGCGCCATTAAATGGTTTGGCTACATCTTCTATATTTGTGGGTTCGAGAATTGAACAAAAAGAAAATTTCTTGTATACAAGTTGTACAACGTTTTGATAGATATTTATCTGCTCTTTCGTTTTTGTTAACCATGCCCTATATCTAACTCTTTGGGTTTAGAAGGTATATCACATTCGAAATAAAAAATTGCTTTCATTTTAAATTTCATGAATTAACAAGTTACACTCTGTTCAAGAAAAGACAAAGTATACTAAACAAAATTGCCGAAAGGTTGACCGATAACGTCAATACAGTGTTGCAGTCCAAATAAACTTGACTATTTAGTCGTTCATCAAAGAAATGTGGTCCAATAACGTAATTTTTAACTATACCGCCGAAAAAGTTTAGAAGACCACCTAGTTTATGCTATGTCTTGTGTGATATGCGGATTTTTGGTAGAATGATCTACTACTTGCTGAAAAGCAAACTACTAAACCCCGGTTTATGCGATAATAAGTCAATTTGTCAATGTTAAATCTGAAATATCTTCTAAACCTAAAGAGTTAAATATAAAGAATGGTTCAAAAAAACGAAAGAGCCGATAAATAGCTGTCGTAGCGTCATAAAAAATATAGGGTGTTCCATTTAAATTTAATGAGAAAATTAAAGACCCGAGTTTTGACTACTAGTTTTGACGTAGCCAAACAATGTAATGGTGCGAGAAAGGTCGTATATTTATTTCTTACCGTAACTAACGTTCTGAATACACCTTATTTTAGAAGTAAAAATGGTTATAACTTTTGAAATATTCGATTAAATCCAGCAAACACTATATGAAAAGGCTCGTAAAAGCAAGCAAATTTAAAAAATGCAAAACAATGTGCATATAGTGTTCCATTTAAAGTAACATAAGTTAGGTCTGACACTCCGTTATAAACACCTTGTATATGTGCAACTAATTTTAGGACACCAGCTTAGTTAGTATACAGAATATTCGGCATTACCAATAAACCTACTTAATTTATTTGTAAATGTGTCTGCAGTTCTCATTTTCCTTCATCAATTGTGCCCAACTCTGCGGTAAATATAAAATAATAACCAATAAGTTTTCCGTTAACGTATACAAATTAACACCATCAACATTATCTATCGCACCAGCTCCGATATAATTGCCAGCAAGAAAGAATAAATAGTTAACGCACGCAAAATAACAATCACTGTCTACGAAAGAAGACGATAGATGTCTCTATCAGTCCACGAGGTAGGAACCCGCTGCGGAGAAATATGCTCGTGTCGTCCTGCAAGGACAGCCGCTCTAAATCTCCTCCGTAAACGTGTCTTCGCGGCCCTTAAAGTGTTCGGGCTACACAATCTCCAACGCCGCTCTAATGATTCCAAATATGGTGAGGACCGGATTTCGTCATTGTCAAAGGACGCGTGTTCTACCGTGTAATGAAGGTGAAATATACAGTTGTGGAGTATTTTATTTTCACTTCTTAATTGATTACATCTAACAGAGAAACTCTGCCCTTTATCTGTCGCAATATATTAAAAAGTACATAGTTAATCACCTTAAGGATCTGCAACGCAAAATCAATTAAAACAAGGTCAATATGTGACAGAAATTTAACTGAAACTCACTGTTGGTGCTTCTCTAAGTTGGTGTAGATCAGGTTCTGTCAATACGATTTCTATTTTCTGTACAAGTTCAGTTTTAGTGTTAATTGGTTTCGTACAGATCAGATAAGTAAAATCATTAATTACGCAGTAATTAGCAGAGATGTGTATAGGAAATGCTGATTTTAATCAATGCAGATGTAATGCCAATGAAATTAGATGGAGAAGTTACATATCTAGTATCTATACCAAGTAAGTATTGCTGGGAACCACTTGTATGCCATATTACTAAACGGAAGTAACACATACTATTATTACTGGCAAAACAAGTGTTAAAAATTCTAACATTTTTCGCCGCGCCTGAAATACAAATTAAAACAAATCCTGCAATATACAACCACTGAAGCAGCACTGAATTCCTTCGTAAAATAAATAACACTAAAATTCTGGTGAAACAGTTGAAGGTATGTACTTGAAACTAAGATATTTATGCATACAATCCCTCAATATTTCTTTCGAGAGTTTAGTCCTCTGTTAATAATAATAATAATGTCTAATGTATTTATACGTAGCGGACTATTACACTAAATAGTGTCGGTAAAACATCCAAATTGCTTAGTATTATTTAGTGATTCTTACATTACTAATAGAACAGTGTCATCGATGGTTTTGTGTAAATCGTCTGTATTCGTTTTTTGCAATTAGTACAGTTGCTCAATTTTAATGGCAAATTTCATCAATTACTCTATGAATACTCCACGAAACAAGCAATTGGATTTAGAACAACGTACGCAATTTGTATTCCTAAGGAGAAAAGATATTCAGAAAGCACAAACGGTGATACATAGATTGACTATTTCACCGAAATTACACAATTACACCATATCAAGAAAGAGAGATTAACAGATGAACCATTGGAATCTTTGGTTCTAAGCGCAGAATTTTCATTCGTCTGCAACCGGGAGAATGTCTTAATGATTCGATCGTGTTAGCATGGCGAGGAAAATGTGATGGTTTGAAGATATTTCATTGGTTGGCTACCTCTTTGCAGAATCTGTAAAGAGCATCCCGTTCTAAACCTATGTTGTGCATGCAATGATCGGTCAGCAGTCTTTCTGTCTTTACTCAGCAGATCAGTACTAAATTTAGGCCTCTGTTCCTCTAGAAATCTTCTGCCTGCTTCGGTGATCATTGTCACCATTCCCTGGACTTGTTATGTATCCATCTGTTAATAGACTTTCTGATTTGTGATTTGGTAGTGCTGAAGAAAGTGCCAGTAGCAACGAATGGCCTTGACAAAGCTTGTCTGGCCAAATCGTCTTATTTTCCTTCACGGCCTCGTGGGTGGGCACACAGACCAAAGTCAATTTCCTTTGGGAACCGAGCTAAATGCTGAACTAATTGTTTGAAGTGTTGCTTGGCTGTCCGAGAAAATAGCGACGCATTTAGCTGGTGCAATCTATCTTTCTACTTCTGTAACGTAGTGATAAATTGCTGTTACCTCAGCTTGAAAGACCGTCATGTTCTTGCTGAAGCTTATCGAAAAGGACTTTGTAGGCTTTCTTCTATATATATGTACAAGTCCCTACACCGTATTCTGTTTTGGAGCCGTCTGTATACCAGTTCGTGCCCTCTCTTACTGCTTCTTATCGGATATCTTCACATATTTTTTATTTGAATTTTTGACCCATGGCATCACTTAGTCCCCCGTAAGGGCTCAATCTTTATGTATTTATTAATTTTGGTTGTTCATTAGTTGATTATTGGTACCGTGTGATTTACTTATCGGAGATAAGATAACCTCTAATCACGGTGAAGCTCGATCTCATTGCTTCCGTGGAACAGAAGCAAGTCAGTCTCTGCACCCCACTCAGCGTCCTGGCCACCGCCACCTGCTGCACCTTTGGCCACCATACCACTTCTCCGTTGGTCTCATGGGTCTCATTACCCTTGTGTATAATCACAGAGTGATTTTCAGTTTCTCCCGCACAACCTTCTGCATTTGCCTAAGGGCTTGTTGGATGTGCATGTTTCATGTAAGCCGTTGGTCAACCCATACCTCAAAGTAATTTGCCTCTGACATATAGAACCTTTTAACCTCTTTGCCCAATTTAGTTCTTATTGCAGTTGCGTACTTTAGATTATGAAGCAGCATTGAAAGAAACAATTCCTATAGTGTATATGGTTTCAAACTACTTTAAGCAACCAATTTACTGAATAATGGACTGATAAATTCATACGGAACAAATACAAATTAAAGTAATCTGTACGTATAAAACTGCAGCAGATGCTATTTTGGCTAGAATAACTGTCTTTTCTAACTAGAATTTCTGAATTATTATATAATATTAGTCAATTTCAGTCTCTACTAAAACTTCTTTTAAATATATGAGTAGGTATTAGTAAGCCATCAAAATACAGAAGGTTTTCCCATGTAAGTGACTGTATATGTGATGAGACAGTTTAAATCCAGCCCACTCTGTAGATGTATTAAAACTGATCGATAAGTATTGCGAACGAAATATACAAATATATTATAACTGTCGTCTTTAAAAAGAATCCAGCATTATCTCATTTCCACATTATCCTTAAATGTCCTGGCAGAGAGTCGATTTGATAGCAGGGTGTACTGTTGCTAGAAGCTATACCGAGCGGCGTAAGTAAGGCATTAATGCGCAATGTTATATTATTGACGGAGACAAGAGTAAGAGTTACATTGATGTCGAGATGTGACACGTCTCAGACGGGCGTATCAGTTTCAGGAGAGACGACGAGAGACAGAGAATTCAAAGGTGGCTGTCAAGTCGTGTTAGCGATCTCAAATTCTAAACTGTGTATTATAACAACGTTAGGGATACGCTTCTGGTACTGAGTTGACGGCGACGTCGACTGCCACCCGTTGTACGAAGATGATGCATTCAAATCTGTTGTCTCTTATATTTGACTAGAAACGTCTTTCTTGTCTTGTTATCCAGACATAATGGTATACAAGAGATATGCATGCTATTATGTTGACTATAGTATATACAAGACAACACGCAGACGTTCCATCAGTTGACACAATTTAACATCCTATCAAGTTAGCGTAAACCGTTTTACCTAGAATTCTGTTGAACATAAATTAAAACACGCCCGACTCCCTAATACTGCTGAAAATTAAATCATCCCGAGAAAATATGAAAACATGGAAAACTTGGAGGAAGCGAAGTGTAAGGTAATGCTAAAGTATGAATTATTCTGTAATTTTATACAGTACTCATAATAAATGAATGATTTGGTAATATGATTGATAGGTAAATGGTATGTTTACAGATTATCCTGGCGAGTACACACGATTACAGTAGAGAGTAGACGCAAATTTCATTCAACTTTATTATCATTCAAAAGCTGTTTACAAATATTCTAAAGATAGGTACATCGAATTAATGCTTGAATATAATAATTTCGGAAAATTGGTTTCTCTTTGTTCAATTTGTCCGTAAAAAAACTACAAAAACGTATTTCTCTCGCCGTGAATAGTCATGCTCTATAAAATTTACTAAATTCGATAATTACAAGAAAACAAAAAAATGTTTTTAACAAGTTAATGAATTAAGTAATTAATTGTTAGCGTTGTTCGAACAATTTCGTTCCTTATTGTTATTAATATTTATTATAACATGTCGAAATCCGCATTGCCTAAGCCACTACCCAGGAAACTCTTAGGGTTCAATTCTAGGAGAAAGTGGTAACATTTTTCTTAGAGACTTCAATTCCAATCGAATTTCAAATGTTTTACACATACTAGACTACATAGTAAGAGTTTCAGTGATAGCTCAAGGAACAATTCAGCTTAAAAAGCCTCTACAACTATCATCCATAGTGTGATAAAAGAAATAATTTAATTATGTCATATTACGATATACATACAATACTTTGATTTTAGATATGCAACACACTTAACAGTATTGTAATATTTAAAAATTAGCAGAAAATTTTATTTACTTTACATATTGGCAATTAAAATTTTACAGGTTAGATTTATATTGTAAATAATCACAACTAAGTAAGTTACAATAAATGTTGAAAGTGGATTCCGTTTTTATCCAAACAAAAATTTTCTCTGCGTTTTAAATTTTCAAATACATTTTGCAGCTCTTCTATGGTGATGTTATTTATTACTTCTGCTTGAAGTTCTTTTAAATTGTGTAATCTATTTCTGAAGACCTCATTTTTTAAATCGCCCAACAAATAAAAATCTAATGGTGTAAGGTCTGGAGAACTTTGTGGGCCCATAGTTCCCATAGAAAGTTGTAAAAGAAAATAGATCGATAATGACTTCTTAACATTGAAATATGTAATTAATATCTGTCTGGTTAGCTAATCTGGGTACAGCTTTCTGAGGACTACGTTCCGTTCTTTCACAAATAATCATCTAAAACATCTTAAGTTAATTTTGTGAGTTTGCCAGTAGGTTTATTTTTGCAAAAGCAATGTTTTTCTTCAAAACGATGAATTATACCATGCCTGAGATATTTCAGTGCATCGTAATTAATATCAAAATCTAGAAACGCCTCAGTGAATTGCTCAATACAACGTTGTGCATAATAATTTAACTTCCCATTATCATCTCGTGTACCACTTCTGTAATGTGTGAAATAAAGGCATCAGGCTTTGGTGGAAACACCATTATGATAATCTGAAACAAGAATTCTTGTTTCTGTCATTATAATTAATGCGGTATCAACTTACCAGGCACACACGGTATTATTTCCTGGTAGTTTTAGAAAAAACTTTTATGACAATGAACAAAAATGCAGGAATAAAATAAAGATGAAAACAACGAGGCAAAGAGAGCCGTATAAAAACTCAAATAACGACCTTGCAACTTTCTAGTTAGACAGCTTAAGGATATCATTTGTTTTACCAACATACTATTTACGTCATCTTACGTCAGAGATCACGTGGGTTGAGTTGTTACCTCTTTTAAATATCAGCTCTAGGGGTAACATGATCGATTATAGCAGATACATTAATGTAGATGCCCTTTTATTAAACAAAAATTCAATGATTATTTCATTACAAGTAAACAATTTTCTAACACATCCATTTCATTTAGTTTATAGTGTCAGTCGATAAAACTTTACTGCCTAATTCAAGTTTAATAATATATAATCTCGCATTTCAGGATGGAATAATTCTGCAATTTAAATGTACGGTTCATTACTTTATCGATTTTCTTGTTCCTTGTTAAAGGTGTGCTAAACTTGTTTGACTGATAATATTTTTAGCTAATAAACGTGTGCTAAAACTTTTAATACAGTCAAATTTTTTAATCCAAAATAAAATAGAGTTCACATAATATAGTCCTAATATACGAAAGAAATTTACGATTTTGAAAGTGCAGTGATTTGAGTTTAGGTTCTAACGGGAAGTATAAATGTAGTAAAAGTAAAGGAACAAGAAGAAATCAAGTCATTCCTTCAACTACTAATTAGGAATTCTTTAATGGAGATCACGCGGTTGCGGTCATCTCCGCTTCATCTCACTTGATGTGCCAATCAGGAAATCATTCGTGCGTCACCATCTCCATCGTCTTCGAGCAACTCTTTCTTTTTCCGTTGAATGGATTACGTTTGTCACGTGACGATCACGATGATGACAGTCGTCACTTCTTAGTCATCTCTTTATTACTTTATCTCGTACGCACACAAAAGTTATTGTTTATTGTTCCACGCAAATAGGATAGAGACCTTTGCGCGGTGATCTTGAAGAGATGAAGACCGCGAGAGTTTGCCGATCCATTCGACTTTTACTATTATTCTTCGCCTTCGATTCGAATAGGCGACGATGACTTGCGATCTTCTATGCTCTCGCCCGGTATAGTCTTTAAATTATGCGAGTCCGGTTCGGTTTAATTTACCTAATCAATCTTATCAGCGCATGTATCCCAACACACCGACTAGTTTATCAACTCTGTTCATCTGTTCTTCTACAGCGAGTCTTCACTTCACCACTTCTCCCGGTCATGGGAACCTCGTTTTGTAAAAAGCATGTACAGCCAAGTAGTTAGTTATACATATAAAAAGGTTAAAACTCTTATTATATGTAGTACATTATTACTACAGTATTTGCCTTACTAAATTACGGAGCTTCACGAAAAACGTATTAAATCTCTTTAATCTTCAGATTTCGCTCAAACTAAAACTGTAAATTGCTTCATATTTTGTTGCTTTGTTGCAACGTATTTAGTATCTATAATAGTAATACACGAACAACATTTGTTTAATAAACTTTAATTGTTTTTACAAATTCTACATGTAAAATTGTATCTACATTGTAAATAACAAAAACTATTAAGCCATGTGATTAATGCCTTTCTTTTCTTTTGCAAGAATATACAATTATTATTTTTGATTTCAATCGTAAATTGTAAATTTCAGTAAAGGAAGTACTAAGTTGGTCATAACGGTAGCTATTGTACAAATTATGTCATCAACATATATATTATTTAAGAACAAACACTATATGAAACAAGAATTTCCAATAAATACTAGTCCATAACTATTTGAACCTAAATAGGACGAAGAAAACTATTAATGTGCCTATCATACATTTTTTATAAATCTTGTCATGTAACACAACACTATCTAATTATTCATGTAAAAAGAAATTATTTCAATGAAGTTTTATTCATATCAATTATTTCAATAATTTCAATTTCAATAATATTATTTATATACATATATAATATTATAATATTTCAATAATTTCTAAAACTAAATCTATCAGAACCATTATAAATAATGAGATTATATTCAATGAAATTATATAGTAGCTACTAAATAAGTTTAACCATTACTTAAATATACAAAAGTAAACAATCCTTAATGTTGTAGGCTGTTAAATTAGCTAATCCATTGCTAAGAATTTTAGATACTCGAATTTGGACAATTAATGATGAGAATACAAATATCTGGTTTATGTCTTTTAAGCAAATAATTAAATTTTAAACGCAAGTTGGTTATGTGGCATTTGTATTGTATAATTCTATGGGATTGAGTGATATTAAATTATAGTTGAGTGACGAAAACATTGTAGAAGAAAGTCACTATCGTACGGCTCAATACTGTCAAGAAGATAGGACAGCTAGTCCGTCCATACAACGACTAAAAACTAAACTGAAAACTGGACACCAAAGGTATTTATGAACTACAATGCAATTGCGGAGTTACATTGGACAAACTGGTAGAAGCATCCATTGCAGAATTAAAGAATATCGATCAATGAGATACCCAACGTGGATCCAGGGAAAGGTCTGCAGCAGCCAAGTGCCTACTGCAAGATGGCAGTCACGGCATTAACGTCAAAGTCCTAGCCACAACTCTGCAGTACCATCTGTAATTATTTCATCAATTACTGAAAATCATGAGAAATCCGAATAATTTTAACCGAGAGGATGGGTACAAACTAAGCAACACATGGAGAATAACTTTACAAGATCGTTAGCGTAACCACTATACCGTAAGGGATGCAGCTCCAGTGAAGTGTAACGGTTACAAATAAGCGAAACCAATAAGAAATTAGGCATCTAACGAGGAGCAGAAAGACATCAGTCTTTAGAATTCCGTTGAAGAAGCGGACAGCCAAAGGTCAAGTGAATACTTCTACGCAATTTTAACACAGTATTAATTTATAGTTAGTCTTTTAATATAACATTTTTTATTTGTCTGTGGTGATCGTAACTACAGTGGTTTCCATGCTGTGTTTTTTTGCATTGTGCGCTGTTAAAACTCTAGTTTAATTGTATGTAATAAAAACATAAGCAAATAATTATTTTAATATTCTTGATGCATGACCTGCCTTTGCAAACTCGGATTAAATGGAATAATTTCTTGAATGATTAAGTACACTTCATCAATATTAATTTCCCTGACATCATTGACTGATGATGCATTTAATATTTACCGGTTTATGAAATTAATTAAATTCATTAGGTATATTCAACGAATCGCTCGTATTGCGCGACTCGCTTATCTGAACTTTTTACCAGCTTTGACATTAAAATACTCGTAATAAAACAGAAGCAATAAATTCTATTTTTTATGCGCAACGTTGAATAATAAAAATGAGAAGCGTTGGGTTATGTAATATTCGTGCTTTCTGTTTTTAGCGGTAAAGTGGTGTAAAATGATACAGTTACGAACAATAGCCAAATTTGGTTGACAACTTCTAGAACACATAAATTTACATTTACAAAAGTTGTTCTTGAAATTAGGTTTAGCGAGCGAGTTATTTGACCACCTCCTCATTCCTTGAAATTCTATTTTATAGCATCTAATTACATAGAATGCTCAGGTAGATAGTAGTCTATAAATTTAACATTTTGTGCCACATTTTCGTCTGTAGAATATCATATCAAATAGTTGATGGTACCAGATATTTTATATCGTTTTCCAAATTACATAATTCATTTTTTATTTTTATTCTTAAAATTTAGGTACCTTGGACATGGAAATCATTTTGTTACCTTATTACTTACATATGGTAGTTTTCCACGAATATATTAAATAAAACAAGGTATTAATATTTGATGGGCTCTGAGAGGTGGCGCTAATGGCTATGTTAGACTTAGAAATAATTTGGCCTTCGTATTTAACCCACTGTCAGGGTGCACTTATTTAATATCCTGGTCAATTGAGTATGGTTGCCATAATTTCCTAATGTTGATTTTATACCAACGAATTTTATGCCGACTAATTAGCAGATTATTTTTACTGTTTTTCACAGAAACATTTTAGTCAAACGCATAGCAGACAGAAAGAAAAAGCTTGGGTGATAGATATAAAAAATACTCATGCAGGAACCAGTTGGCTGATTGGCAGAATAACAGTGGTCTCCCCGCCCATTCTCCCACAAACGTCCTAAACTATTTGAAATTCAACACACTCTCACATTATTCTTCTAACAATGAATCCCACTGTTCGCCGTGAGCAAAGGGAGTGCAGTTTTTATCGTCTGGAATGATCTTGATTAAGAAGTTTGTGTCACTTCTTCATGTCCTACCTCAAAACCCGATGAATGGTTTTTCAAACCTTTTTAAACATGCACGGAACAAATTTGACAATAATAAATTTTATATGTAAATTTTCAGTCACATTCTGCTTGTATGAGCTTGAACTGACTATTGTTTGCAATAAAAGAGCAATCTTCGTTGATTTTTTGATAGATTTACTTTATTTTTTTGTTATTTCGCAATGATGAAGGCTGTTCAGGACTAGCATGATCTTCAACACTCATCTCACCACGCTTAAAGCACTCAAACTTCTAAAAAACTTGTATATAGTTCATAGGGTATTTCTTGAAAGTCTATTTGCAGATTGTAGATTTTTTCTACCGAAATTAAAATTCCGAACAGACTCTCTCTTTCTTCCTTTAAATCTGCTATAAGAATGAAAGACGGCAAACGAGAACAGTTGATCAGTTTTGCTTGATAATAGTGACATCCTTCTACATTCTGATTTGTGTATCGGGAATATGATAGAAATCTTGTTTATACTTTCGATTACATGTTAATATAATCACTTAACATTTATTACTTTTGACGTCTATAACGAATCTACAAACTTAAAAAATGATACAATCATAATTTCTTATAATCGCTTGAAAATTCATTCACTAATAGCTTCCTATTTATTTTACTCATCGATTTGAAATTTCAATCAGTTCAATCTCTAAACTCGTCAAGCATTCAAGTGTCAGAGAGCGGTGGCCGGTGTTTGTCTGGAGGTTGCGGGAATTGACCTGTTATCTTGGGTAGAAGCGGCGACTCAGAAAATTGGCTGCTTATTCTGGTACGGAGCGGGCGTGAAGAGGAAGCGGTTGAGAACGGCGCGACTGTATAAGGACGATGAGGGGACGACGGTCCGGACAACCGTTTTCTCGCACACCCCGAACTCTCGGTCTTGTTCCGGGCCGGAGCACATCACTTGTCCCGGAGTCCTCTTCTGCAGATTGAATCCGACCACTTGAATGGCTCGAAGAAAGGTCTTAGAATGGACCGTCCTCGTCGCTGGATATGAAGAGTTGTGCGCGGCAATGTGAGTGTATGTGTCAGCGTCTATGTATAGCTAGTACATGTTGTGAACGGAAGTTGTCATCGTTCAGGGTGTCTATTCAACACTCAGAACCACTAGTAGAGCCACGAATGGCGGTGATAGCTGCTATTGGGACAAAATTATTTTAGTAATTGATATTATTAGCACAAAAAATTGTAGAATACGTGACCATTCCATGCGAATGTAAAAATTCTAATATAGAAATACGAATTTCTTATAATAGACGTATGATTTCTGCTTTTGAATGATTGCAACTGGATTTTTGCCTAACTAGTGATGTATGTTGATGGACTAAACATTTCTTGCGAGTTATTTTTTTATACATAACGAAGGATAAACAAACACGAATAAGAAGTAAGACCTTCTCTAAGAATCAGAAACTGATAGAATAAGCTGAAACGTAGGAGATAAGTTTAAAAGTATTATACAAAATAAAACATTGTTAGAAATATTGCAGAGACAAGACATGGAATGATGGAAATCTACAAAGAAACGGGAAATAAGGGCTTTATGTCCCCAACAATTACAGAGAAAAGTCTACCAAACATTTTCAACATTTTGTGGTAAAAGAATCATGGATTAGTTTATGCATGTAATGTGCACTTTCACGTTAGTTAAGTAATTGTTATTATCGATGTGAAAGCGGATTGTGCACATAAATCAGTCAACCAAAAGCATTTGTTGATCTAAACTTCTAAACTGAACATTACGAATATGTATCATCGAGGCAAATATGTTAATAATTATTTTCAAAACATGAATGCTGATCTTAACCCTAACAGCACAGATCAGTTCCTACAGTTAATCATGATAGGTCTTTCGAAATCGTTTTCCGAAACTGTTTAATAGTAGACAGATAATGAAAGAGACGATATTGTTGCAGTAAAATACTTTAAAAGCATTGATCAATAAAACTGATATAATCTTGCAATACCTAACAATAGCATGAACGTTTTTATTACAAGCCGCACTACATACCTAGTAATGGGTCAAATCCACATATCAGCGGTAACAAGTGTTAGAGTAGATGTGTACGTATGTGCCCTCTCGCGTCGAGATATCGTACGTGTGTATAGATATCCGTCTGACATGGACATTGCGTTGGGCGTGTGCAGAACTGAGTATTTTATGTCTCCGAGAACTATAATTAGTGACCAATAAATAATTGTGTCAGATGGAAACGAATGAATCAACTTGAAACAGAACTCACACCGGATCGGAAAGGGATAAGTCAATGTCTCTCCGGATGACAGACTGCTAATGTTGATGGCCGGCCCACCGTTACCTCCTTGGTTATTATTACTCCGCTCAGTAATTATAAATACCAAATAAATTAAAAGCGGCCGAGTAACGAATGGTCTATCAAGATACCGTCACTCGACCTGGCCCAATCAATGCGCACCGTAGACCTCGCTCTCGTCTTTATTTATGGAGAACTATATTTCACATGTTTGAAGAAGTTTCTCGATTTCTCTCTTCTTCTTTGAAGTCATTGTCGCAATTTATGATTCATGTAGGTGTAGATGAATAGCAAAAGATACAAGGTGATCGAAAAGTTTCCAGATTGTATATCAAAAATAGATCATATTTTTTTAAATATACAGGGTGTATTTGAAACAAAAGTAAAGACTTTAAAAAATGGAAAGATATTATTTTATTAAACTTAAATCCAAAATATTTTGCGCAAATTCCTTCCCAGACGCGAGAAAAAAACGACAAAGATATTTATAAAATATTCGTCGCGCCACTGTTGAATATTTTCGAACGAATATATGTACATATGTAGCGGAGGGCAGGTGCAGCGACAGGCGATATTTAACGTGTGCATTATTCAACTCTTCATTCAAAGCTATTAAATAAACTAACACATCAGCGATATCTTGTAGTTTTTATAACGTCGGCAGTTGGTCATGCGTTAGATTGATCGAGGTGAACATTCATGATTCAATAGGCGGCGCATATTACAATTTATAAGGGAGATTTTAATTTTGGCATTCGCATTGTAATTGAACAAAATTTTTTTGGATTTATATTCTACATAATTGTTACGCCATTCTTAATATTTTTTACTTTTATTTCAAATACACCCTGTATGTATCTAATGGCAATACAAGCCCGAAGAGCATTTCACAATATAAATAAAAACTAAACTATAATTAAATATTGAGTTTGATGTCAGTGCTGCACCAGTGGTCCAGAAAGGGTTTCTGGATTTGAGGTTCTTACTCGAGATGATTGATCAATAAGCCCACGCGAATCACCGCTGATTCCGCAACTTTGCTTGACAATATCTTCACTTATGTTGCACCTGACAATCTAGATGTGATTGTCGATGATTCATGTATATCTAATCACGGCTATCAATTGGTTCATGCGGGCTTGGGTGCTTGTTATGGTCCTAAATTTGTGGAAAAATTTATTTATAACTGCGCCAACATATCTCGTTCCCAGTCTTTATTAAATAGCCAAAATTGGTCGAGAACATATGTATTTCTCAAGCGATCGCAATGTCTGCTTTGAGAGTTTAAATATGTATTACTTTGATAGAGTCTTTCCTCCGCGTAGATTTCGTACAGAAACAAATTGTAACATATCCTGGTATAATTCGCAATGACGAAACTTTGCGGATGATCTCAGATACCTTTATATAAATTATATAAGAAATATGGTGAGAATGATAGGTCTGCCCAATCAATCTTATTACGAAAACTTGTGCGACTTCGCGAAATATATGTAAAACGTCTTGGGACATCATTAAACAGAAATTCGTGACGGACCCAAAAATAATTTTCAGGTTCTGGATGAATCTGGTGATTTTATAAGCGACCTTGACATTCTTTGCAATCTCTTCAACGATCATTTCGAAAATAATCGTGTTATTCTTCTCAACTTCATTAATTCAGTCGCCCTTAGTAATATTCAATCTACTTGTTATACTTTTTTTTAAATCCTACTGGCACTGGAAGTGGCTACAATTGTCAATGAAAGAGCTGCCGATGTTCCCCATGATGTTCCTGTTAATTTCTTGGTGCGGCTCACACGTGCACTGAATTTAGAAGCTAGTTTAGGGAGGTGTAGTCCATAAGTAAGCGTTCGATGGAGCGTGACGCCTAAGTATGTAGGGTCTTTCTCGAATTTCACTTAGACACCACAAAAAGTTAGCTGTATTTATGTAGATGCCTGTTGGTTATCAAGGCGAAAGCACGTGGAGATAGTTTAGTTCGGGCTTAGTTTCAGCCTCCAGGAATTGAAGTAGTGTTCCAATACGAGAAGATCCGTATTCAGGGTATCTTCCAGGACGCTTCCGTAAATATCTGCGTGATAGGCAAAGAGCCAGTGTGATTACTGTGGAGCCACGGATGATGTGGAACACACACTCTTAAAATTGTTCTAGCTGGGAGTACGCGCGAGAAGTATATACCCGAGAATCGGGAGAAGGTTTCAATGAGACAACGATGATATGAAACCTAATGGCGTGAGAAGAACAGTGGTACCTGATTTGTAGAACAATACAGACCACAGAACACGAACAAATATAGAATGGACTGCACCCTACTGATGAAATGCGAGAGCGAGTTCCGGTGTGGAAAAGCGATAATGCCGAAGTGGGAAGAGGTTTTTAGTCAGTCAGAATCTGACACAAGCCATTATGTGGTAGTCTTATGCAAGATTATCCTCTCCTGCTTAAAAAGAAAAGGTCGCTAAAAGTATTTGCTAGTGATAAAAGTGCAGTATCATCCGCATACCTACTGGAAGTTTTGGGCCGTTAGCCTAAGCATATAAATGAAAGATAACTAGAGTTAAAACAGATCCTTGAGAAAGACCACTATTCAAAACCCAGTTTTTTGCTATCTTCTCCCTGATCTATCTGCGGATGTGCGGTTGTTTAGAATGTTCCACATTAGTGTAGCAAGTTTAGTGCATGTGTATGGCTGTGTACGGTGTTGTACTGAGCGAGAGATCTCTGAGCACAGCCCCGGACCTTTTGCTGCGGTCAAAACCATGTTCTATACTAGAAGTTAGCGCTAGTACCTGGTCACAGCAACTTCTATCAGATCTAAAGCCTGCTTGCTCAACAGGTGCGCCTTCGTCGATTCTTTCCGCTGTTCTGAGAAGAATGATACACTCTAATAGTTTGAATAGCGCGCTCAGCAAGGCTACTGGACGATAGTGAAAGGGGTCATCGCCGGTTTTTCCGGGTTTTAATAAACAAATGAAGTTGGTTAACTATTAAAAACATTTGCACGCATATGTATCACAAACACCTGACAAATTATGTACATTGTAAATTTAGTTTGACAAAATGTACTTGATTTGTGCGGCTAATGTAAGTGTACTTTTAACTAACAAACGTACTAACGAAGAGGACGCTGAAATTTAAGGAATTAAGGAAATGTGTTACTCGGGAAATGAAACATAAATAAACATCTGGTAGAATTTCTTTTTTCAAAAAATAAAGGAATTCAAGAATATTCTTTTTCCATGTAATTTATGTATTGATTGTAGAGTCTAGCTTACGCAGCAACTTCTACAATTAATATCGGAGAAAATTGACACCAGTGAGACTTATTTCAAAAATTTTTAACAACGTCGTTATCACGTTTTACATTAATTATGTCTTGAAAAAATGTTGCCCGCAACCAACATATTTCATATTATCTCAAGTATTTCATTCAGTTCAGAGACTTTTAGGACAGGATATTTCTGTAATAATTTTTTCATCTTGTCTCAAAGTTTTTCAAATTGAGACTACACGGGCACACTTGAAATGCACTCCGTTGTAGTTTTCAAACATTATAGCGGTTGGCATTTCAAATACTTTTAATGTTTTAAGTTTAATTTTACTTTATGCATCATATCGTAACTTTGTAATCCATGGGTCAGTGGTTTTTGCAAATAGCGATGCTGCTATTTAGAATTAATAAGAAATTAATTATAATGTCATAGTTTGGGGAGGCTGGGCCCAATTATCTTTCTCAAAGCCAACTCTTTATAGCTGAATTAGATTATGTGAAAGAACTGGTGAGTTAAGCTTGCATTCAGTACGTCTCCTTTATTTTTAATAATTTATAAGTTTAGTGTCACAAGAGAGAAGAGTGATTCGAAATGGTAGCGATAGGCAGTCGCGTATGATGCGTTTTCCAGTTTTCTCGTATTCCGAGCAGAATCGGCATTTATCCACTTTGACTATTTTTTTGAGATGGAACTTCAGAAAGTTCTGTTTGGTAAATGAAGCCCTAATTAACTTTGTTTTATTGTTCCAGTACTGGATCGTTTATCTAGTGGTGGATTCTTTGTTCAATCGCCTTAAGTTAAAGATGAGCTTCAACGTCGGTTGTAGCTAGACCACAGAATGCTGTGGCTCGGTTAATTGCTACCGCGCGCCTTTCTTTGCAGGGACTTCGGCAATATAATTATGCTCACATCCTCAGTAAAGTGCTACCCACAACTGTGTAACTCTGGACCACAGCTTGCAGGCTAAGCAGACAAATTAATGTTAGCTAGGATTCAAATTAAATGTCCTACGGTATTTGGTGCAACTTGTTTGATTGAAAAACCGTACACGCAACATTCCTGACACTTTCGGGGACAATATTCAATTGCAGATTTCTTGCCACGGTTTGAATGAGTACTGTAATTTGAGTCTTCCTGCCTCCTGTCTTGGACTACCACTTCGACGCTACCAACATACCCATATACATGTACCATCACGGACTTTGGTTATGTCCGGTATCTAGCGCTACAGCCTGCGCTCTTGTCACTATTCCCTTTAAGATAAAACGGACATGGTGACAGGAGCGCAGGCTGAACCGCTAGATACCGGACATAATTAAAGTCCGTGAGTGTACATGTATATTTACTTCGTAACAAAATAAAAATAAGCAATATAAAAAAGGACTACTTTTAGCAAATTTTTGATTTTTTCAGACTTTTCGGATTAAAACTCTTTGAACTTAATTATTAGTATCTACATACATCAACTCAATAAGGTAACACATTGTCAATTATTATTTATTAACTAGTGAATGATGGACTCTAATGAGTATAAAAATTTTCGCTAATGCTAATAATCTGATATATGTATGTATATATTATATTACATGACGTATATTTCCTATATAATGTTACATTGCCATATACATATGTGAGAAATGCATCGCTAAAACAGGAATTTCACAAAGTTGTTAGATATCCACGTATTTCAAATGAATTGATCAATTTACATAATGCGCAACATAAGTAACATGACATGCATATATGTAGAATTATACGTTTCTACATACAAATGTAATTAAAGAATAGTATAGTACGACCCAATAGAAGATACTGAAGTCAGATGAGAAAAGTCAACTCGCGTACATAAATATAAATGTTACAAGGTATTCTCGGGCATTGTGTTTGATAAAATCTCACGAATCAAATATATTTTGAAAGAAACACTGAGAGCAGGAAAGAAAGATTCACGTTATAAAATGGTAGGAGTTTGAGTTTGGATTTATAAATAGCATTATAAGTAATTTATGTCCGTTGCGATTGGGCGTTCTCCTTTTGACATTCCGGAAAGATTTATGTTAACAGAGTGATGGGAGGTGCCCATTGTTCAACATTCGTATCAGTTCGACTCTTACTTGAAACCAGGAGAAATATTATTTATGCCTGAGATATCGATAAAATATATTATTTCGAAATATCCAACAGAAACACATCCCGTTCTAAGAGAGAAAGAGAGAAGAGAAATAAGGACTTTTATTTGTGCAATTGCGGTCGAGCGATCAATTTTCCATCGTTACTTGTCGTCTTTCTCGCACTAAGCCGCCGATTATTTGATGTACATACATACGTATGAGTATAGTTACACGGTCGGCCGTGGGATAAGGACAACTATTTTTTTTGTAGAAAGGTGTAGACAAATCTACTAAGATTTCAGAAAATTCGACGAAATTTGGAAATACTGGGCGTACTATAAATAGTAGCATTGTTTATTTTCTACGATGTGTCAATATTCTTTCTAAATCTGCCATTTTTGTGCTGTTATAGCAGTTGTGGTTCCTCTTTAATAGGAATAAATTAAATTTAATAAAATTGTGTTGAAAGATAACGTGTGTGCAACTGCAACTCTTCTTTTTATCGAATATACATATTCTCAATCTCAAAATCAATATACATATCTTTCAACTCAATTAATATTATTTTTACTGCCTAAAATTTTAGCTCTGGTTTGTTGTTTTACCTTTTATATTAATCGTTTTTCTGCTTTGCCAAATACCAGTGTCTTGAATGCTTGTTGCACTGGCGAATTGAAACGGACGGGACGAGCTTTTGCTTCTCACCTGGTTGATATGTCGAAATAGCATGACCTTCTGCCTTTCCTTACCCACTCACTTCTGAAGAAGCCGTTTAAATTAGTGGCGAAACGTTGAGTTTGTAGTTTCTTCTTTTTATTTGTTTATTCTTGTATTTGGCCTCGTTTTATGTTTTGGTTGTATAAATTTACAATACTATGATGGAGTCATAACTGAGAACCGCTCATAACGTAATTTTTGTAAATCACTTTACGTATGTATATGTACATACCTATAGTTAGCAATGCCCAATATGTAGACCTGTATTTAAAGATAATTTCGATTAATAGAAAACAGAACAGCAACATTTGTTTTCATAACATTTCTATTATAGGATACTATTGAATAACGTATATCTATATGCTTGATTAATGGTACCTGGTCGGAACTGCAATCCTTCATATTGTTAGCTAATTTTTGACGATGCTAGCTAGTTCGTTCTCTTTGGCGTGGCTTCAAAACAACATCTTCTCTTCTTCTTAAAGATAAATGGCACTAGTTGATCCAGGAAATTCAGATAGCTTAGAGAAACAAATTGAATAATCTGTATTGAAATGAAGACTGCTTCAATATACTAGATTTTAACTTAAGAAACGACGCAATACAAAAGTCCATTTAGTAAAATGCTAATCGTACTGTAAAAGTTGATCTATTAGATATAATATTCAGTTCCAAATAAAGTTAGACTTCTCTTAACGTTCTGTAATGTTTATATTTTTGCAAACATTGGTGTATATATAACGTTTCGACTTATGTGGATTAGCAATATTAATCATTATGTGTACAATTCTCGCTTCGATCTCTCTTGCGGTAAAGGTTTTTTAATTAGCTAATTTTTATAATTAATAGTGTACCATTAATATGAACACGCAATCGTAATGATAGTAACGCGAATTGATTTACAATAATATGGACTCCAGACACCTCTTGATTTTGATAAACGACCAAGATTATTAAAGTCCTTGCATCACGATTAAAATACTAAACCTATTGCGCAATAATAGATGCATATGTAGATAATATACATGTATGTATATGTAGATGTGTGTGTGCCACGAAGTAGTGTGTATATGTTTTTCGTATCTAACTTTGAGGATATTTTCACATGCTTGTTACTTCAAACAAACCCCACACTTGTAGTGTACTTTGTTCGTTGCACCTTATTTCTATCGTCAAAGAACTAAGAATTATGAATTTAAACTCTAATTATGGTAAACCCATGTGTAACGATAGGTACTTTATTAATCTACTGACAAAATACGTCAGCTAACGTAGTAAACCATTATAAAACTAAAGCAGTTTAATTTTGGTACAAAATTTTAAAATGTTTGATACATCGCAACTCAGATAGCGTAATAGAATGGTTACTCCGTGTCAGGAAGTGTCGAAATAGAATTAAACTTTGTTCTGATATGCTAACGTTTAATAGCACTTACTTAGGGCGCTAAACAAATACAAAATATCAAAAAAGCAGGACCTGTCATATTATTTAATTTGAGCTTTCAATTTATAATCATCATCTACAAACTGAGCTTAAAAACGTTATAAGTGTCCATATGAGCGGATAATTGTATTTTGGCTCTTTGTTTATTATCAAGTTTCAACTTTACATCATTTTGTCGTATTAAAAATTAACAAACCGCCACCAACTCAGGTAAAGGACCTCCATCCATTATATTCGACCTCTTTATCATTTTTCAGCTTGTTATCCGTATCGCTACTTCCTGCGCGAGCCTTTATACTAGAGATATGGAACTTATCCGGCACGACTAAAATTATAAAATAAGTAAGCATAAGCAGGCAGTCATAGTTCATGTTCATTACGAAGCGTGTTGATGGCGCTAATGGGATCTAAACATTCAGCACCTGCGATCACCTATCAGGAGGAGAAGCGGGTGCTCTAAGTACGTAGGTGTTTAACCGGCGGCAGAAGCAGCTAGCTGAAAGCTCGCTATAAAGTAAAGCACATCAACTTACATAAACGTCAGACAACAATAAAAGCTTCGCACCGTGGCGGCAAACTGCCGCCTCTCTTGGCGGCTGTGTCGAAACGTTAAAGCCTACATAAACTAGCGGCATTAAGCACTCAAAACTGTGCTGTTCTGTCCACGTGAAAGCTCGTTAAGCATGCACATCTAGCCGCGTTGCCTAATGCCCATCTTATTTACTTATTAATGAACCGTGTAAGTCGCCTAATTGACAATGTGTGTCACCGGATATACTTGTCACGATCGCGCAATTTATATCACAGGAAGACTTAGTATCCCATCTCACTTTCATCTAAGTTGATTTGATTATTTGAACAAAATAAATTGTAGTTAATTATCGAAATTGATGAAATAACATTTAATTACATAATGAAAGAAATACATACTAAAAGTTGAAATGGTACCTATCTCCACGCGCTACATAGAGTTACAAAATATGTGTTACCATTAGAACAAAATTTCATAACATTTTCTTAACAGAAACTGAGAGAGTTTTTGAAAAGTAGTACAAATTCGAAAAGTTGAGAAAAAAAAACACGTGTTAAAGCAATGCAACAAGAAGCAAGTGTGATTGGTATTGTATCTTGACGCAGTAGAATATAGATTACAATAAGTGTTTCATCGACAGCGGTCATAACTCATAATGTTGGTCACATGAAAATCCATACGCCATTGTCAAAAAAAAATCACCGACGTTTGTTTGTAATTACATATGTGTACTGTAGACAGCTTTTGTTAAATAGAAACTTTCGGCGTTGCTGGAAGAAGTACCCCAAGAAATAATATCATTTCTTGATTTCCAAGAGCCTCGAAACAAATCCTATTAGATTTCTGTCAACGGAGTTGGCTGTAACGCCAAGTGTATAAACAACAAACAAGTAGCAAACACAAAAGACGACACGATCCTTGAAATATGGATTACTCAAGATGATATTCTGTTAGGTGTAGTGCTTTACTGCAATATCTGGTAATATTCTGTATAACGATTATAACTATTAATAATAATATTGTTTCGGTACCTTCCACAAAACACAAGCAACACAAAACATATCAGACAACTTAGCAGAATGGCCAAAAAGAAGACATCATTAGTTCGTCCGAAATTGGTACCTTATTCTTCCTTATACTCATGAGAGCGAATAAAATAAAATAAATGAATTAGTGAACACAAAGGAAACAAAAAACTGTTGTTAAATCAACAAAAAATCCCACGGCGATTTTTATAATCACGGATGGAGGCTACACAATCCTAAGAAATTACGATAGCATATTTGACTTCGAACGAAGAATTATGAAGCTACGGCACGTGGCACACAAAAAGGCATTGGTCTCAATGTGTTACTTAAGAAAAAGTTTTTTGTTTGTCACACGGGTGAGTACCATGAGATTTAGATTTGAGGCCAGTCGGTCGTGATTTGAGACAAATAGATATCAATTCTTTCAATTCTTTCTGTGGAAGCACACAGAATATTTATACTCCAAAAGTCTTGCATAAGAAGCATATTTAAACTGAAAAGGAGAGAAACGTGTAGTGAAGTGTTCAAGAAATACAATCTATTTACGTTGCCTGGACTTTATATCTTTGAGTGTCTGTGTTTCGCTAAAAAACACTACACAGAACTTTTGTCCCAATACGAATATAATCACATATACGAAACACGTGAAAATAAAAAATCGTGTTTGCGCATACCTCAAACGACATCGGCTAAAATATACAAAGGAACAATTATACAAATATTAAAATTCTATAACCATATTCCAAGAAGATATAAAGACATTCCGATAAAGACCTTCAAGAATGAAATAAGGAAAATTTTAATGGAAAAGTGCTTATACAACATTAATGATTTTTTCAACAGTCCACTTATGTAAATACTAATTCTAACATACTGTTACGTTTTAGGGTTTTTAAATAATCTTCAGGCGATAATATTTTCACAGAAGTATTTATTTAAACTAATTTAACACTTAAGAATTACTTGGTAACGTAGAACACTAATTAAACTATTTATTTTAACTAACACAAATTTATATGCACGTTTCGTATTTATATTCACAGCGTCCGTTCTAATTACGCGCTAGTTCAAGACTGTCCGCATACGAGATTGTCACCCTTATATACATAAAATATAGCTTCTAGAATTCTCTACACTAAACTAGACTGTTCTAGAACGCCCTCTCTAGAATGTCTCCAGAAAACACGCGAACCATCCATATATCATAATTACAGTGCACTGCATAATCCATTTTAAACGGCTTTGTCGCTAGATGGCGCCATTCGTAACAATACTCTGTATTCTGCTATTCTTTTGTTATTAGTGACGTGTTTCATACTTGTTTATGTATTATGAAATAAAAAAGGATTATTATTATTATTATTATTAAATAAGGATACACAGTTTACTGCAAATAGATGGGAGAGTTTACTTGTAGATAAGCAAATGTTAAATTTGTCTTCAACAGCACAGTATAAATTATGCTTCGGCAATCCCACCATGCGCACAATAAAATCTCTTTACATATCGTCTTCTTTTGGATTTGGTGGAACTGGTTGATTGTATACCATATACATACATGCACTATTGCCTTGCTTAAAGTCCTAAAGAATTACATGACGAATATGCACTTTTTGACTGTCCATTTCAGAGATTTAGAAAAGCAGTTTAACCTAGCATGCGTCAAACAAAAGATTAACTGAATATTCATCGTTCGGTAACACAGAACGGGTATATACAAATAATATATTCTATTTCGCCTCTAACATCGTAGACACATCAAGTTGTCCGGACCTTCTGACATCCCTCACCCACCTCTCATTCCTAAAGAAGCCAATTACATTGATGGGGAAACGTCGAATTTGTAGTTTTCTTTTCTTACTCTTGTGCTTCGTTGTTTTATTTTTATTTTATATTTGTTGTTGTTTCTATATCTACACTAGTATTATGCGGTGAAAGCCCGGACACCTATTTAATAGGTTATACAGAGTACACTTCGTCAACCGATCGATTGATATATCAGTAATGACTGGCCGACTGTAAACAAATGCATCTGCACAATACCCCCACCGCGTCCAGTTAAGCGACTGCCGCATGCTGATATGCGATATCAACAGTCTGTTGCTATTGCACTCACACTGTGCATAGCATTGGAATTTAGCCCTCGATCGTCGGCTCTATAGGGAATCTAATGTATCGCTGAACTGCGATGAACGAATTGGAAATTGATGTATGTATAAGATAAAGATGCAACAAGCTATACTTTTGCCAATACAATGGCACAGAATATAGCGAATACGCCTTACTTGTTCTAACCAACGGAAACTAACTATACCCATCTTTTATTTTTAACTATAGGTATTGATCGCAGGCGTTCACATGGTACTTACATATATAAAGACTATATAAAGAAGTAATTTGAACAGGTTTTGAAAGTACACAATTATTTTTGTATTCGAACCACTTCCTTTTGACTTTGTGCGAAGAGGCAGAAGTCGAATTGCTTAAGAGTTCAACCTCTTATTGTAAACGACTTTTTTGTACAACAGTTTATGATTGTAATAACTATTGATGCATACTTTGTTTTACTTTTTTATTGTATGTAACTAAGAAATATGGAAGGCTGTTTTGTAAAAAAAGCACTACAGTTATCTAAGAAGAGTTTTAGTCTTGATATAAATGCCAAACCTTATTTTTCCTGACAGTAAATTATAGTGCACAAACTTTAAAAATGTTTGATATTGTTGCCTTTCCTCAAAGATACCTAACGGAGCACAAAATAAAATATGTGCATGAGCCGAGCGAAAAGGTTAGAGAAAATTGGACAATACGGGAGCGGCAGTGGTAGCAGCCGTTTGAAATAACCTTTAAAAAATAGAATAAGCATATCAGTGTACCAACTGACGTTATACATTTAGAGCTTTAAAGAGAGCCGTGTATACATCGGTTCGAAAGAACGGAAGGGTAGATATGGTATTAAACTAAACGAGGATAATCGCACCAGCAACGAAGCCTTATAAACAAAATTGCAGTTGACAAAAATTAACCATTATTAAATGCGTTTAGTAACGAGGCTAAACTGGAAGTGTACGCCGCAATAGCAGCTCCTGGACAGCTTCCCATTATATGACTTCCAATTTCAAAATCCGTTGTATAATTATACACTGGTAGATATAGGAATCACAATTAGAGCCGCATATGTATGTGTTTTCTTTCCGTTTCTATTATTCCGTTTCTCTCATCACGACGAATCCGAGAAAGAGGATCGAACGATTTGGCTATTATAACGCTCCGATGGCTTTTCGCCGACACCCTCTTGTGAGTCCATATTACTGAATATTTATTGTAAATGCGTTGGATGTGAAAAAATAAGAGAGTGCTACAGTCTAATTTCCAGTGTGGGCTGTTACTTCTCTTCGGAAATATTAACAGATGTAATGGGGCAGTTCTCAGTTATTAGCTACGACAATTATTTTTATCTAGCAATTATACCAATTACTGTAGCCGGTATTGTTGAACCAATAATTATACAATTTATTCTTTTGCACTTGCTTCCGTAATTAGATGTCGCGTAATTAGAAAAGAAAATTTCTGTTGTTTTTATCATGCGGAATTATTGTTATACTGACTGTTTAATTAAATAATACATAGATAGTAGTTAGCCGCCACCATAAACGCCACAATACTATGTTCCAGGAACACTCAGTCTGAAGGTATCTATAAGGTCGAAGTTTCATCTCATAGATAACCAGTTGAACGATAGAAATTGTCCAGACATACAGAGCTTTTATTTAGAATCCAAACGCACGTGATCTCTGACGTAAGATGACGTTAATAATATGTTGGTAAAACAATAAATATCCTTAAGCTATCCAACCGGCCTAACCTTGAAAATTTAAAACGCAGAGTAAATATTCATTTAGATAACAACTGAAACCACTTTCAAAATTTATTATAACTATTTTTTCCAATACTTAGTTGTGATTATTTACAAATTACACCTACCCTGTAAAATTTTAATTGTTAATATATGTAAATAAAAAGTTCTAGAGGACTTTTATTTTTAAAAATATGTATTACCATACTGTTAAATGGGTTGCACATCCAAAAGAGGTCAAGTGGTCATTTACATGAACATTTAAATAATAATAATGTTCTTGACTAGACGTTCTTTAGTGTTGAAGCTTGGTTCCATCTTTCCGGATACATTAATTCACAGAACTACAGAACTTGGGCTACTGGCAATCCTCATGAATTTGTTGAAACCAATTTACATTCGATAAAAATAGGAATTTGGGTAGCAGTGTCTAGGCGAAGGATTATTGGACCAATATTTTTCCATGATACCATTACAGCTGAGCGATACCGTGCCATATTAAATGAATTCATACCATAACTACACGATGATGAGCTACAAAAAGGTTTCTTTCAACAAGATAATGCCCCCGCACACAGAGCTAGAGATACGCAGGAACACCTCCGACAATTTTTTGATGATAGGCTAATAAGCGAAAACTTATGGTCTCCGCGCTCTCCAGATCTAACATCATTAGATTTTTATTTGTTCGGCAATTTAAAAACTAAAGTCGTCAGAAATAGACTACACAATTTAGAAGAACTTCAAACAGCTATGCGAGAAGGGATAAATAATATCTCCGCAGAAGAACTGCAATGTGTTTGAAAATTTAAAACGCAGAATAAATATTTGTTTAGCTAACAATGGAAACCATTTTCAACATTTGTTATAATTATTTTTCCGTTACTTAGTTGTGATTATTTACAATATAAACCTAACCTGTAAAATTTTAATTGTCAATATATGTAAATAAAAATGTCCGGAGGAATTTTATTTTTAAAAATATGTATTACCATACGGTTAAATGGGTTGCATATCTAAAAGAGATCACATGGGTTTCGCTATTAATTGAAAACCCTGTATGTAGGTATATCATAATTAAAATTTATAACTGACAGAATGTGGGTGCTGTTATTAACAATTACTTTCCATTCCAAATTAACTAATACGTATGGAAATGCAAAGACGTTTAATAATGCTCCTACTGGTACAGTTAGATCAAAGAGATTAATTTTTAACTTCTTCAATATTAGAAATATTAAGTTTTGGCACTTTCAGAGCTGTATAATGTATTACAAATCATCTGTTCACTGTATATAACACGCATACTTCAAAATTAACAGAAGACAAATGCAGCGGACATATAAACACGCTCGGCATTCCACAGTCATGTTTACCTTTACATTTGCAGCTTAGAGCGCCCCCGAACACAAAACGGTTTACTATTGGGACGCTGACAAGTGGTCAGAATAATGTAACAACATATCTGTTGACATCTATTCATTCAAACTGATGATAATTAGAAATACCACAATGCGTGTTGTCCTCTGCAATATTATCCTTTCTCCATACTATGCTGCCATGCAGCCACTCTGCTACTACACCGCAAACTCTGACAGTGATTATTGTTTATGATATATGTTATGTATGACGGTTTTAAATTAATGCGCAAATATGCGGAACCACTATATTCTCAATTTAAGTCAACGCACCCAGCATATCTTTGTGAATTTACAAGTCCGATAAATAGCGGGTGGTAATGTAATATGTAGCTATATACATAGATAATTTACGACGTAACTTGTGGATACGCTACGGCTTTCTGTTAATTATTTTAGCCCCATTCGACAGCTTTATATAAGTAAAATTTAGGCAAGAATTACAGAAAAATTGTTGTTTAGTAAGTTTTGTCTATTTGTCTAATTATTTCAGTTAGCTGATACAAGCATCTAACGTCAAGTTTGATAGTAACCGACTACGAATAGAATTGCCGTGCTCTACAATTATTTACAATTCCGTAGACACTTTATTAAAGTGAAAAAACAATTATATGAAAACAACCACTTATCACTTATACAGAAGATTACAAATCAAAACAATCAAATTCTACTCTACTGCCTTTTCTATTTAATGAAACTCTCCCATACACCTCCTATACATCACTTAAACGTATCATTTAAAATGGATTTTAGACGGGTAAGTCATCTGAGTAATAAGGTATTCGTCGTAGATTAACGTCTGTAATGAAATTTGATGGTGGCGAAGAACCGTTTACGGTTCCTCGGACGTTCCTCCGGTCAGCGGGTTTATTGAAATGGACGCGGGAAAACTGGAAGTTATGGCTGTAACGCTTGGATGAATGAGTCTTTCACTAGGTGATTCCCCTAGGAACGAAAGTCCGACCGCGGTTCGTCCAAACGGCGATGGCTCCGCTGGGAGACCTGCTTCTTAGGCAGAGAAATAACACAGATTAATTATTGCTGTCATCCCCCGTTACATCCACTATGGATAAACTATATTTAACAATTAACGTTGACAGATGCTTTAATCAGAATTACTCACCACGAGATGTTCTCAAAATCGACCGAATTCATGGATTAGTTTGACTTATCACGCACGCAGGCGTGGCATTTCTTTTGCAGAGTACAACAACATGGTATGTATGGTGCTGTTTGGTTCTGACAGGAAATAATTAATAAAAATGAATTAATGTATACTAACTAGAATTTTAGTTCGACACAGTTCTTGTGTTCAGGCGATTTTAATAAATAAAAGTGTAGGTATTTAAGAAGTAGATATTCGATCAAACGGTAGGTATCAATTTCGATATCTGCTCTATGTATGTACGTACTTGGAACCCATGTGATGATTTGAAATGGACTGGCATACTTTAATTTGTGCACCTAAGGATCGATATGGTTTAATACAAGCAAAGAAACTATCTGTTTCCTGAGAAATTCTCGGCACTCAACCTACTAATCATATCCACATCACGTTTGGTGTTATTATAATCGATTATAAATCTTGATTTGCTGGTAAATCTATCAATATTATTGTCGTAATAGAAAAAAAATATCTGTTAAAATATTCTGTTTAAAACGACATACCTACATGTATATTCTCCATTGGGAGTAAATGATACTTGTGAAATGACAGTGGAATTATCTTTGCGTAAAGCTCCAGTAACTGTCAATTTTTGACTATTAAAGAGTTTCTCTACAAGAAGCATGCTGGTATACCTGTTGCCTATAGACAGATTCCTTACTGAGTCTTGGATTCTGTTACAAAACTCTATTTCTTCTGATGAACTAACACTAAATCTTTTTAGCTATTGCCTTATATACGTAAACGGTAAGGTTACTTGTATAATACGTTTTGCAGTCAGTAAGGCCGAACCTTTTTAAATCACACTTGTAAGGTTTAAATGTGCCGACAAAAACTACATCTCGCCATAAACACTTCGTTACAGGCGTGCGATTCCATTATCAAATCGCTGAATTCTGAATTGCTTTATAAACATTATCAGCCGACACAATCCCGCGTTGGCATCATCTGACCTTCTTAATTCACCAATACTTAAACGGTTCAAGTAACAGAGGTGAAGCTGCTAGTACAATACTTGATACCCTATATAAGTTTGATGTCAAAAACTATCCAATAGAAGGTGATCCTAGACCTACCTATGTCACTGTAGTTCTGGTACTGCCAAACCTTTTGAATATTGAGGTGTGGTAATATCTTCGGCCCACGAATATTTAGACTTATGATGTTTGTAAAATAATTTGTACTACGAAGGTCGATTACCGCCATGATAGAAGATTGACTATTTAAATTACGTTTTGTCTGACCAATTGAACGCCTACTGTCATGCACATAGCTACACCGCTAGTATCAGCATCATGCAAGCAACTTCAGAATATAGCATTGAGAAAGCCGCAGTCAAATGGTCATAGAAACGGTGTCATAGAGCAGGATTAAATCTAAACTCCAAGAAAACTGGTTCCGTTTGCCCGCAGGAAGATGCTATACTACTAACTCCAGTGTCCATCTATTTTCGGAGATAGTTGTATTAACAAAGGTAAAATATTTTGGCGGATCGGCTACGATATAGCATGGTGAAAACATCAACCTCTACTATATTGATATATACTGACATCCAGAAAAATTGCAACACCTAGAAGTTGTCGAACGATTTTATTGAAATTTTCAGGAAACGTCTATTTCCATTAAACAAATTGATGATTAAAATTTGAATAAAATCTAGCAAGTAGTTTTTTTTTGCCCGTTGTTTCCATAGCACATAGTAACTATAAATTGGAAGTATTAGACCATTTAGTAACTGTCAAGTTTGCAAATTGTTGAATTGTGAAAAAGATGTTCGTATTGTTATTTATTGTTTGGCATGCATATGTAAGTATAAATTCTATATCTGTCTTAGTTATCAATTTGATGATAGTGCTGCTTTGACAATTATGGAGCCTTACCTCTTACATTTTATTTATTTTTCAATGTGACTTGGCCAGTTTTAGGCAAATTGCTACAGTCTCAAAATAGAATTGACATCGTCGCATCACCTGCAATAAAAAATGCATTAGCAAAACTGTGAAACACTTTACATCTACCAAAGCTACACACCAAAAATTATATACAGTACAATTTAAGATGCAATTACAGACTTAGTCATCATAGAATGAATATTTGTTTCACTACTTACAACAGCGATATGATACTAATTTCGAAAATATATAAGAATAGATTACCGTTACAACCAAACTTTAAGAGTCGTAGGTATATAGATAAACAAATAATTCCTCGACATGTATCATTACACATAAAACACTGATGCCGGTTTGGCACATGGGACCGATACTTATCATATCAATTTCTATGTTTTCAAGGATTCAGGTAAAGTATTTTCCAAGAAGTCGAGATATGCTGGATCTGTAAAGCGTTGTGGCAAACCAATCGGTCCTAACAACCAGTCCCCTATCATGCTTAACCAAATGTTTAGAGAGAAACGTTTCTGGAGTCTGGCGTCAACTTTATCATGACGATTTTCGTCAACCAAACGTGATTGTTCTGGAAAACAAATATTCCATTTTTAGTAAATCCAGCGTCATCAGTGAAAAACCACTAACGGAAACTCCTTTGCGCTTGATAATCTGGAGCAGTTAGGACTTGTACCTGCTGAATATGGTAGTGGATTAGGAGCTGCGCATGAACAGTTCTTTAAACAAGATTGCTGCTTACACCCACTTGAGTCGAAATTCATCTAACCATAGTTTCGGGAATTTTATCAATAATATTCAAAATTTGATATTCTATCTGTGAAGTGCATGCAATTGTCTGCCATCATAAGACCGCTGCTCAAACGAACAAGTTTCTCTTAGTCGTTGAAACACCATCTGAAACATGACATGCAGAGGCAGTTGGCGATCAGGAAACTATTCAGCATAGAGGCGACGTGCTTGCAAAGAATTCCAATTGGCACGACTGTACATGCATTTGCATGCTCATTTCAGCATTAGAATACGCAACCATTGTAATTGATACAAATTGCACAAAACGTCAAATTCAACTGTAATAAAGCAATAACTGATAAGCACCTGTTTACTGGGATATGTTATCATTTACTACTTCATGTACTACTAGGAACACTCGCCGTTATCTTGTAAATTTGCGGACATATGTTTATCATGACTCTTAACTTTATTTTCGATCGTACTACATGCCTTTAAAATTTTTAAGCGATGTTTTAAAAGACCCTATATATAACGTATAACTTATTATAAGATAAGTTAAAAGGTCATAAAAATACATATAAGAACGTATAACGAAATAAATGCACAAGGTGGGTTGGCATAATAATTTGAACAGATTAAGAAATATTGAGCGAAGTCCGTGAAAGCTTAGGCAAGCGAAGCGAACTCGTTCCCTCTCTCGTGTTCATCACAATTTCTGAAAGGGATGAGTCGTTCATGACATTACATAGCATGAAACCGACCTAATCCATGGATCGTATCCTATAAGTCTTCATCTAACACTACTTACACCGTGATTTGTTTCTGTTGATGTGTTTGAAGTTTAGGACGGCTGGATTTCCTCCTAGGATTTAGAAGGTCTACTGATGAGAATATGTGCTGTGGTATTCCGGTTGATAAAATTTTATTACCGACAGGACCCCCTATCTGCCGCATCTATTTCTGTCTTTCTGTTTGTATATCACTCAACGAATCGGTTTGTGTTATTCTTAACTAACAATTTGTAAAATGAAATTTCTCCTTTAAGCAGCTTTATCGTTCGATGCTCTTATTCGCAGTATTTTTTAGAATCAATTTAAATCTATTAGTTGCAATTAAAAAATATAATTTTTATATTGACGTCCTCTCGGGTAATAATTTTTTTATAGTAGGTTCTCAATAAATTAAAAAAAAACTTTTATAACTTTGTTATTAGGTAGAAAATGGAAAACTAATACTTATTCTTTTTAAATGGAGTTAATTCTAAAAGATCTGAAACACTATTTTGGTGTTCGCTTAGGGTGTTTGTATCGTACTTCCATGATATTATACTGTCTTAGTTACTTTTAGCCTTAAACTTGTTACCATTATCTTAAAACTGCGAAACACTGACGAAGTTGTAACGAAAACCAGATTATATTGTAAAGGTTTTGGAATAAATTTGATATTTGTTCGAATTGAAGTGTTGTAATTGACCTATAGAAGTGGAAAAACTATCAGGAAAATAAGATAAGTAAAAAAGGTCATAAAAATACATATACTAATTAACAAAACTGTGGAACACTTTACACCTACCAACGCAACACCAAAAATTATATGCAGTACAAGATGCAATTGCATACTTAGTCATTATAGAATGAATATTTCCTACACTACTTACAACAGCGATATCATACCTATTTCCTACATTTCCTACATTATATAAGAATAAATTACCGTTGCAATCAAACTTTAAGACCCTATATAGAAAAATAATTCTTCGACACGTAAAGTGCTCATGCTGGTTTGGCACATGGGACAACTACTTATCATAACAATCAATTTCTGTGTTTTGAAGGATTCGGCTACGTTTTAGCAGGAAATGAAGCAAGTGATTATAATGTTAACATCGCACAGCTTTGTTGACGTGATGAATAAAAAGCAAATCAGCATTTGATGTTGTCTGCGCGCTTGACGAGTATTTAAATATTTAAAAAGCGCTACGGCTTTCGGCATGCTTTCCCTCGGCGATGTAGGGAACAAGGGAGGACGGAAAGAGATTGATGTTACTGGATGCTGAACTTGATAGTTGGTGTATAATCCAAACCATAACGTTGTAGAATGTATTCATTACTCCACATTAACTCGTACAGCTATTTGTAACCTTCTACACTCCTCGCGCGAAGAGAGAATATAGGTTTAAACCGCTGGAGCTGGAAGTGCGGGACCGTATATATTCTGCTGCTGATTCTCTAGCAGGAACGCAACAGATTATCTTATTCAGGGAGATGCCTATGGCGGGCGCAGTCGACTGCTGGATTTTGGTTCTCAGTAATGTTTAATCATAAACGCGGAATGACATGCCGTTAACGTTATTGTCTTGTTAATGATAGAAACTGTTTAATGTTATTATTAAAGATTCATCGGATGGATGTTCATTGTGTTATGGGATTGCACTGAGTAATTAATTTTTGACGATAAATTTTCGGTTTTTATTGAGATATTGTATGGAATCATGAATTTGCGTACTCTTGTAGTCAATAAATAAATAAATAAATAAACTTTGTGTGGCTGCATTCTGTAGTAAAACTTACTACTGCCCAAAGTAAAACGAAAAATATAAAACATACGGAAGTATATGCGGAAGTATTCTTTACAAAATATTATAGAATAAACGATATGTTGTAATGAACATACTAGTTTATAACACATTGCTTATAATAATTCTATTGTTCTAATACGCCATAAATTATGGTAACACAAATATGTATAAGTAAAACCACCATTTTTCCATCAAAGCTTTCGCGTACACTGAAAAAGCAGCATTTATTTAGACATTTGTTTTTGTATTTAATACAAATTTATATATCAAATATGTCGTTTTCTAAAACAGAAATAAGTTTATAGTAGAAACTTCGCGGCACTGTCTCCGAGTAGTAATATGTTATGTGAAAATTTACTTAACTTGGACACCCAATATTATCATTCCGTCAGTTAGACAGCATACTTACCGTTAGTAGTCCAGCAAACTTTGTTAGGCATACTTCGAGACCTAACGGTAGCAGACGTCCAGGACATGAATAAATTCTCGAGAAAACTCAACTCATCAAAGGGACACACTAAACATTGTACCACAAAGGACTCACCCGGCTCATGGTGGTCGTATTATCAATAGTCAGATCCTATCTTCTACTTTGCTGATGTTAGACATTCAATGGCAAAGGACGCCCAGAATGTCCAAGTGACTGACAATACTGACATTTGAGGACCAGTAAACAGGAACTGAAGCTGAATAAAGAAGGAAACCGAAGGAAAGGCGGACTACCACAAGATATCAGAAAGATTGAATATGTGTATCTAAAACTTGCTGGTCTCTTCTATAATATCTAAGGAATACAGTAAGGACTTTCTTAGAAACGCCACAGTGGACACGTCACAAAGGTCAAGAATTCATCATCATCATGGTAACGTTATCATAACGTTACAATTTAGCGGCAATTAATTTTTTAACGATAGAACGTTAGAATACGCACTTTTGTTGTATTAGAATTACTTACCAATAACTTTGTAGTACTCTAGTGACAATAATTTTGTGGTAATTTTTACTACAACATATGGTATGTATGCATGTAGTATTAGGGTAATGATGCAATGTGACTTAAAAAATCTATTGTGTCGCTCATTTACAGCTGGCCGATTACTCTGATTCCTTTTAAAAAGTGCAGGGTGTCGGAAGTCTCCAGATTAGGCAATTCTCTCTCTTCAATTTCACGTACCAGTAGGTGAAAGGCTTTTGGTTTGGACAGTACAGCGCAGTTTGAGAATAGATGGATGGATGTTTCATCCTCTTCTTCTCAGAAAGTGTTCTGACGTCCTTCTTAGTCAGATTGTCTGTTATCTCGTTTCCTTTCACCCCTGTGTGTCTTGATATCCATGGTAGGGTTACTTTATTCTCTTTGCCTAGCTCATTTAGTTTTTCGAGACACACACAAACTATCTTGTAGTGGATGATATTGAAGTTCAGAGATGGCTGCTTAATATTATGGCATAGGACTTAGTACAGCATTTGAGCAAGCATAATCTGTCTATCTTGATTAGTTTAGCAATTTAACACTAAATCGTACGTTTCTAAATTTACTGGGGCCTAGAGCTATGGTAAATCTTGTCAAGTCCATTAAACTCAGCGGAACTTTAGCTTTACTATACAGTGTCTGAAATATAATTCACCGACTTTCAAACTATTGGACCACTTTTCTTGCCGATACTGTTCTACAAATTATAAAATAATTGTTGTGAATTTTTCAATGGATATTCAATGGGTATTTGCAACTACCGCCGCTGCTTACTTACTACTCAACACGAGCAATATAAAAACTAATATGTGTAGGTACTACATAAATTAGTTTTATTATCTAGATAGTTTTTTCCAATTGTTAGGTCAATGATAACACTTGCAATTCGAACAAAAGTCAAATTTATTTGGAATAAATTTGACAAGTGAACAAGTTAAAAGGTCATAAAAATACATACATATAAATTAGTTTGGCAGACAGTAGTTGGACACATATAACAAAAGCTCAGGCAGCTCCTCGGTAAAGGTGTCCCCTATATTGTACTAGACCAGTAATTTGCTTACGTTTTAAATCTCTGTTATACCCACAAGTAGAACATCTAGCCTGAGTGGTTCATTTATAACGGCATTATACAAAAGGAAACTTCAATTCTATATGATGAAAAAAATTGTTGACCCATTTGTATGAATTGTACAATTCTGAAACGGTTCAAAGTTAGTAATTTAGAATGTTTAGAAAGCAATTGGCATATGTATAACAAAAACAGTGCAACTTACAACATTCATTCATAAAATCTTGCGAACGCATGTTAAAATAGCTTTATTAAATGCATTTACTAAAAGTAATTTACCTATGCCTCTACAAATATACATAAATATATCTTTCCACAAAGCAAAATACTTCGTATAAAATATATTATCAGGCAGAGTTTTTAATTTGCGATTAACAAAACGTAAAATCTTTTTTCACTCTGTATTTTTATAATACTACTAATCACGTGAAAGACAGAAATAGACGCGCACAGTGGAGGACGAAGTTAAGAGATACAATCTTGGCAAAGAGTAGCAGGCACGTATTAAGGAGATATCTGTTTAATTTATGTTAGACGGGCCATAAAGGGTGGCAGCACTGGTGTGACGGTGGTAGTACTGGTGGTAATATATTCAGAAGTTAGTCCTAATGTCTGGCAGGATGTTTGACTGCGGATCCTTCGGCTAAGCCAAGCAGACTCGGAATGGATCCAAAGCTTCAGATACACGAGAGGCTGACGCTTGCGAACCGACATTCGACTGCCACTTTTAAGCCTTTTAATGGCCAAGTGATAACGGTGATTACTTTAATTGAGTCAATCTTACTTCCGCGACGAACTTCATTTTACTAGGATACATCCCACATATTAAATCTCTAAATCTTTCTTTAATGGGCCCTCCGCCGTGTACTAGTCTGATGTATGACGATATCATGTTTTTGCGGCTCCCCGAATCTAATAATAACGGATATTCGAAAGATTTAACGTTAGTTTACGATAATGAACCTTTCGCGCGTTTCACTCTACTAATAAAACAGCCCGAAATCAGGTACTGGTGTGCTTACGATAGTGATGTATTATAATAAAATTGAGGACGTTATGAACAAGCACGTTAAGTATATCTGTAAAATTAATTTTACATTTCAACGTATAACTATTCTCTAGAAACAGTTGCTTTTCGAATATAAGAAAAGACACTCTTTAATGTAAATTAAATAAAACCATCACAGGTGTTATTACACAGTTTATACGTATGTGTATATATGTACCTTCAAAATTCTTTGTTTATTTGTTATAGTACCAAATACATACATATGAGCGGGAACTGGACTTCGTGTTGTACTTAAACAAAATGATTGAACTAAATAGCTCTATCAATCACTGTATGCGAATACAAACACAATGATGATGTAGTTGCAGTTAATTACTTCAACTTCAGTTAATACAAGTTATCTGTAATCAATCGATCAGAATTAACTGTTGATGACGTTTATTAAAGAACGGGATGCAGTTACTGAATTAATTGAATGAAATATTAAAACACTTTCAGATCAAGTTAAGTAAGTACTTACTAATACATTATACGAAAACTACAGATACGCCTAAAATGAGTAACCGCTTTCTAATGAAGAATTTGTTACTAAAATAATAGTGTGGCCAATATACTTACTGAATTCTAGTAGGTAACTAAAAGAAATAATAGGTACTATTTTAAAAGCAAAAATACTGTAATATGTACGATCAATAATAAATGAAGACAGCGGAAGATGTTAAACTGCAGTCAGTATGCCACTATAAATTTATAATGAAGCTTATATAGAGACTCTACTTCCCAGTGAATTTTACTACTTCTTTTGAACATATAGTAAGCGTCACTAAATCAATTCTATATTAACCTGTATTATCGTTATATTAACACTAATTGAATGTATTATCTATTCATCAGCGTTGCAACAAATTGCTACATTTTACTACTTTGAAAGTAGTAACATTCAAATACAAAGGATTAACTCGAACACAATGTATGTATTATATAATTGGTAACATCGCTAAATATCATTAGTACCATTATACAGTGCTTTCGAACAGTAACGAATAAATTGAGATGTTTATTGAAAAAATCCTCTGACACGTCGATTTTGTTTTAAACAAAGGCACTTGTCGACATACGATCCATATTTGTGACGTAATCGTCATTCGACATATGACGTCATTGATATTTTTTTTAAATGGCAACACCCAATTTCGACCATGCCAATTGAAACAGCGTGTCATTCTACGTACACATCATTAAAAATATGATTGCATTAACGTATGCAGGTTTTATAAAATAAAATGAAAAAGCATTATTTATTTTATTTATTATTATTATTTATTTTCCTAAAATTAATGATAATGATTAAAGTAAATGTTGAAATTGTACACCGTTGGCTTCCTGACAGTAACCAACACGATGAATAAATTCTTGTTGAACATGGGAAATAACTTCACAAGTTATACGATGTATCTCCTAACAAATTCTTTCTGTTAATTCTTCTAAATTCGCCTGTCCACTAACGTATACTTTGCTTTTTAAGTACCGCCACATGAAGTAATCTAGGGGTGTCAAATCTGGCAATCTGGCTGGCCACTCAATGGGCCACCTTCCCTTATCCAACTATTCGGGAACACTTCATCTAAATAAGCACGGACAGGTGCTGTATAATGGGAAGGTGCACCATCATGTTGAAAGAAAATGTCATTTCTCGGAAGATCACGTTCCCCATTTGGATATACATTTATTAGGTCGGGAATAAGGTCGGCACAAAGAAACTCTAAATATCTTCCACCAGGTAGGTTCACGTCAAAAAATAAGGACACAGAATTCTTCCTTCGACTATGCCGCACCACACATTCACTTTCTGAGGATGTTGAGTGCGATACTCCATAATCCATAGGGGATTCGCGGTCGCCCCATAACGACAGTTTTGCTTATTGATATAGCCGTTCAAAACAAACGTAGCCTCGTCAGTACCATGTCCAAAGTTATGGAATTTAGACTCAATATTGCTTACCATGCTTTGGCTAATGGGACGCCGACCAGGATAAGTTTCATTGAACAATTCAACTACTTCTTGTTGGGCGCGCATCCTGTCTCCAAATTTGATGATGCAAACAATTTGAATTCGTTCTCGTTCAGTTAATATCGCAATTTTATATAAAATGAGGAAGCCACTACCCAATAAACAGTTCAAACCTACTGCTTTTGACAGTAATAAAAACATTCTCAACCGCTAGGACAACTGTCACACACGCATAATTTCTGACGACTTGTATGTAGAATGGCACACTCTTTTAATTGGCATGGTCGAAATTCGGTATTGCCATTTAAAAAAATTATTAATGACGTCATATATCGATGACGATTACGTCTCAAATATGGATCGTATATCGAAAGGTGCCATTGTTTAAAACAAAATCGACGTGTCAGAGGATTTTTTCTAAAAACTCTCAATTTCAGAAATAATGAATTTATATCGTTACTATTCCAAAGCACTGTAGTAAGGAGTAGGAATGTAGGAACTATACGCTATGCTATTGCACTTCAACGGAACAGATATTCATTTGGCTGTAGTTAATTTTGCGACAGTTTTACTTTCATGTCCAACCAGAGCTGTATAAGGAAATTTATTAAACTGGATAGTTCTATTGTAACAAACATGCTATATAATAGGTTATATATATTTGATGCAATGTTCAATTTGGCCAACTATTAACTAGAAATGAGATAAAATTAGTAACAGTTACTGTTTCTTTTTGCTGACTTGAGTGCCCTTAATCAAAAATATGTTGGTATGAGGGACAAGCTACAATTATTGAGAATATTCTATTCTGGTATCAATCTTCCTGATTGATACCAGTTGAGAATTTCCATTTTTAATATGCATTTTCAAAGTAATTGCCATTTACAATAATGCACTTAACCATACTTTCCTTCTATAGTAAAAGCCTTCCAGCATCTGTCTACTATTAAGAAAACACTTAACGACGATGTCAATATCCTCTCACTGGAACCTTTTCCCTCTCAAATGTTTTTTGAGATCAAAAATTAGCCAGAATTCACACATCGCCAAATCAGGTAAGTAAAGAGGATATGTTCTATAATTTTAATTTCGTTTCCGCTAAATATTAAACAGTTGCCCCTGCTGTATGGGAAGATGCGTTATCATGGTGTAACACGATTTCTTTTCTTGGCACTTTACTGAACACAGTGAACAAACAACTTTCAACATACCATTTAGCAGTAAATATCTTCTGATCATATAATTTCATTGCGGCCACCAAACCCGTACTTCTAAAAAAATACGGCACACATAACTTTTTTCATTGCTCGTTATTTTTTTCATCATCGTAGGGGTTTTCTCATCTTCATGTATCCAGACTCGCCTCCTTTGGCGAGTGGGGAAATCAAAAGCGGAAAGTACGTTGTATTTCCAGTTACAATTTTCGATATAATTTGATGGCCACCAGCATTCAACATATTTAAAGTTTTCTGGCAAATTCTAACACGTTCTGCTCTTTGCGAGATAATGGGGTACAAACCGAATTACAACCTTTTTCAAATGTAAATGATGGGTGCAATATTGATATCAGTTACGAGGATCCAATCTTCAGACTGGACTCTATCATTGCATAGGTAATGCGGTTGTCCTCTTCCACCATTTTTTT
>ML217639.1:1149-45261 GCA_004785975.1 Popillia japonica
ATAAAGCACTTTAAAATTTTAAAGAAACTGGATAAGCCAGTAAACATATCTGTAGCCAAGTCAAATGTATCACTGACAGCTGAATACATTGGGAACATTGATGCCACAATGAAAATTGGGGGAATTGACACATGCATAGAAATAAAAGATGTATTGTTTGTAAGTAACTTAAACTACAATCTTTTGTCTGTTCGTAGATTAGAAATGTCTGGTAAGAAAGTAGTAATCGAAAATGGATATGTAAATATAGTTTTTGGCAATAATAATGTGTGTATAGCCAAAAGAGAAGGAAAGATGTATATAGTTAAAATGAAATGGAAAACAGAAGAAGCCGAACAGGCTATTACTATCACAGATAATACCAGTTTATGGCATAGGAGGCTTGGCCATGTAAACTATAAGACACTCTACGAAATGAAACAAAAGGGAGTTGTAGAAGGAATAGAAGGTACCCTAGAAAAGAATGGACAGGTATGTGAGTCATGCATAGCAGGTAAGCAAACAAGGCTACCACATAAACAACAGCGTCCCAAAACAAAGAGAGTTCTAGAATTGATTCACAGTGACGTATGTGGTCCCATAAGCCCCACCACATGGGATGATAAGAAATATTTTTTAACATTAATCGATGACTACACACATTTCACTGTAATCTATCTCCTGGAAACTAAGAGTGAGGTCACTAAATATTTCAAAGAATATGAAGCGCTTGTCACTGCACAGTTTTCGTCTAAAATTTCAAAATTGCGATGTGACAACGGTACTGAATACACCACAAAAGACCTTACAGGTTTCTGCAAAAGTAAAGGAATTCAGGTAGTATATACCACTCCGTATACTCCCGAGTTGAACGGCGTAGCCGAACGGATGAACCGTACTATAGTAGAAACGGCAAGATCAATGCTGGTTGGGACACAGTTAGGAAAGAGTTTTTGGGGTGAAGCCGTTAGAGCAGCTGTGTATATACTCAATAGACGGCTTACTTCAGCTACTGCTGTACAAAAAACACCTGCAGAACTCTGGCACGGTAAGAAACCTAATTTAACTAATATAAAGACATTTGGTTGTCTAGCCTATATACATATACCGAAACAATTTAGAAACAAATTTGATAGCAAGACTAAGAAATGTCAAATGATTGGTTACTCGCCAACAGGATACAGATTGTGGGATCCGATAAAAAAGAAAATAATATCTGGATATGACATAGTATTCGATGAAAACTATTTTATATTTGAAAGAGAGGCTCCTGATATGTATATTCCCAATATAGAGACAACACGTGAGATAACAGAGACAGAAGAAGAAGAAGAAAAACCGAATGACAGTTGTCATGAAGAAGTAGAATCAGAAGTAGAAGATAACACAACAGATTTATTGGAAACACAGAAGAGAAAAAGAAATCCACCTAAATATCTAGAAGATTATGATACAACATATTTTGCTATGAATGTAGAGTCATATGTAGAAAACTTACCACAGACTTTAGAAGAATGTCAGATGAGACCTGACAGCAATCACTGGAAGGAAACTATCGAAAGTGAAATGGAATCATTAATTAAAAACGACACTTGGACTCTAGTAAGAAGACCAGAAAACGCTAAAATTATTAGTTGTAGATGGTTGTTCAAGGTAAAACGTGATGAAAATGGAGATATTTTGAAATACAAAGCTAGATTAGTCGCTCGTGGTTTTGAGCAAGAGAAAGGCTTGGACTATGAGGAAACATATGCTCCCGTTGCGAAGATGAAGACATTAAGATTATTACTAGCTGTTGGCAACAAACATAAGTATTTCTTCCATCAAATGGATGTGCGAACTGCATTTCTAAATGGAATTTTAAAAGAAACTGTATATATGGAACAACCTAAAGGCTTTGAAACAGCTAACATGGTTTGTAAGCTAAATAGGGCGTTATATGGATTAAAACAATCTCCAAGGTGTTGGTACGAGAGATTGAATAATTTCTTGATTCAAAACGAATTCAGTAGATCAAATTCAGATCACTGTTTATACATAAAGGGAAACCACATTGAAAAGTCAATGTTCTTGTTAGTATTTGTCGATGATATGATTATAGCATGCAGACATGAAGAAGAAATCATTTTCATTAAGAATAAGTTGAAAAAAGAATTCGACATGCAGGATATGGGAGAATTGAAGTACTTTCTAGGGCTCAAGATTACTCAGAAAAGAGAATGTGAAACGTTGGAAATTTCACAAAGAAAATATATAATTGATGTACTACAGAAATTTGGAATGCTAGACTGTAAACCAATATCGACCCCAATGGAGCCAGCTCTGAACATTACCATTGAAAATGAAGACAAAGGATTAGAAACTATCCACAGACAATTGATAGGATGCTTGCTATACGCAACCATGTGCTCGAGACCAGATATATGTTATGCAGTAACATACTTAAGTCGGTTTCAACACAAACCTAACACCGAAACATGGACCTACATGAAGAGAGTCTTAAGATACTTGAAAGGTACTTTAGATCAAAAGCTAACATACGATCGAAACATTAGTGAAAATGCACTATATGGGTACGTAGATGCAGACTGGGGCTCGGACAAACAGGATAGGAAATCTACCACAGGATATGTCTACTACATTTACGGATGTCTATGTGTATGGTCATCAAAGAAGCAAGGGTCAGTTTCTCTGTCCTCTACAGAGGCGGAATATGTAGCGTTAAGCGAAGCATGCACAGAGGTCATTTGGATCAAGAGGATTCTACAAGAGATGGGATTAAAAATCAGTAATGCGATAGAGATCTTTGAAGATAATCAAAGTTGCATAAATTTGACCAAAAATGCTGTTCTACACAAAAGAACAAAACATATAGATATCAGACACAACTTTGTTCGCGATTTGGTAGAAGAAAAGGAGGTGATAGTGAAGTACATACAAAGTGAACATCAAGTGGCTGACCTAATGACTAAAGCACTATCAAGATCCAGATTTGAAAAATTAGTTGGAAAACTAGGACTACACTAAACAGAATTTGTGTTATTAAGGGGGGGTGTAGGATTTAGTAGTATGCTAATAAATCAAATTCAGTTGGTTACACTAGTAGATGTATATATAAAGAATGTAACCATAGAACCAATACTACGGTCACTGTCAAGTTTGTAAACAACCGTTTTTCTGTTTATGTAAATATTTATTCTTATACATTAATTAAACATATTCACTTTAAATCTACTGTGTTCGCTAAATTACTACAAGTAATTTATTATTTTTGATTCAAAAAGAGTTTGATATATTTGATTTTTTATTGTGGTTCTTAATCCTATATAAAATTATATGTCTGTAATTGTGCGTTTATAGGTCTATCATTAAAATGTTACAATCTTCCAATTCTTGTTTTATTCACAGATTACTCTTGTTAGTATTGGGGTACTATTTTATGTAATATGAAAGTTAAAAAAATCCAATTGATTTTATTACAGCCGACAGATGACAAAATCTAGTATTTTAATAGGATCAATTGATATGTAATAAATATATGTACGAACTATTTCAAATTACACAATTTTCCCGCCATGTAGCGATCGTCCTGCCATCTACGCATGCCGTTCAAAAATGAGAGAAAGAACGAAAATATTACTTGTCCTTCTCAAAAATATCGGATTAATTTTTATCGCTTAGTTACCGGTCTCGTGATACTAAATAATACCAGCTTCTGACAGATATAATATGTTTATTGATTAACTCTGTTACCAGTGGTTACCAGGATGATTTGATGTGTGTGTATAAATGTTACAACTAAAAAGCGTTCAAATAAGCTTTGCCTCTAGTAGGCCATTCCTTTAAAAACGTATGATTATTATTAATAATTTAAATTTGCATTAGTTGTCAATTTGACAGATGCATAGTTTACAAAAATTGATTTAACATGGTTTTTACTATACAACACAAATCGTTCGTGCTAGAATCTTATTTTCGAAACGGACGTAAGATTGACGGACAATGGCAGTATTCTCTTCAAGATTGTGTAGAAGAATTTAGAAATGAGTTTCCTAACTTCATCTTTGATTATGACAGTTTTCGGCACACAGTGACAAATTCCGTTATGGTTTTCGGAGAAACAGGGAGTGTTAAACAAAAAGAAGGCGCAGGTCGGGCGAAAAAGCGTACAGAAGAGCTAGTTAATAATGTAAGAGAAATTATAAACAATGCACCAAGAACTTCCTTAGGAGCATTATCACAACAAGTGGGTGTATTAATTGGCACATGCCATACAATTTTGAAAAAGGACTTACATTTATTTCCGTATCACATGACCTGTTATCAAGAAATCAAGGAAATCGATTATCCCAGAAGAATAACGTATAGTTAGTGGTTCTTAAATAATTTTGATAATGACCTTCTTGACAAAACATTTTTTTCTGATGAGTCATGGTTTTATCTGAATGGATATGTTAACTCACAAAATATGAGCATGTGGACTAATGAGAAACCACACATTTTTTTTGTTGAAGCCGCACTTCATCCGCAGAAAATTCGTGTATGTATTAGTCGAAGGAGAATTCTTGGCCTTATTTGTTTTTAACGGAACCTTAACAGGAGAAAGGTATCGACAAGAAATTATTATGCCATTTATCGAACAGCTTGACGATGAAGAAATAACACAGGGTTACTTTCAACAAGACGGAGCTAGAGCACACACAGCAGGTGAAACAATTAATATGCTGCAGCAATTTTTTCAAAATCGGTTGATAAGTTTAAACACTGAACATGAATTTCCACCAAGATCTTGTGACATTACCCTATGTGATTTCTTTTTATGGCCATTCTTAAAGAACTCAATTTATCGAGTACAGATACCTGATCTTGCAAACCTTCAAATCAGAATTGCTGAAAGAATTAATAGAATTGACAATGCGATACTACAAAACGTTTTTTCCTCCATTAGAAGATGTGAGAAATGTTTCGAACAAGGTGGTGGACACTTTGAACAATTTTTATAAAATTTTGCTTGTTTGTTGGATATAAACATATTTCATTCACTTAAAAATGATCGTTTTATTATTTTGACATTTGTCATTTCATTCAAATATCTCATCTCATAACTAACAAAATTCCTATTAAAATTTAAGTAACAAGCTAAGACATAATCATAATTTCCAAGGGCTACTTTGAGGTAAAATTTATTTGAATTCTTTGTATAAAACATATCTAATATCTAACTAATATCATGACATCCCCCTTCTTAAAGGTTCAAACGAACAGGTGGCTTGATTAAACGACCTGACCGGGTGGTCACTGCTGTGTTTTCGGGAAGTTTTGTCGTCTCTGTAGACTCGGTTGAACTGTTAACCCCTTCTCCTTGCGGTAGGCTAGTAGAAAGCTGTGTTGGCGTTGGGACTTTTGCCTTGGTTTCTTTTAGATGGATGGTGTTGCGGCGATAGACTCGACCTTCATCGGTGCGGACCAGAACAGATCTTGGAGCTACGTCGACGTCCGCAATGTTGCCGGTGACCCATTGGCGATGACCTGTTTGTAATGCCACTCTATCGTCGATTTTCACGTCCTTTCTTGTACTTGTTTGCCTGTCGCCATAGGTTTTTTGATTAAGTCGTGCTTTTAGGAGATTTTGTGATACTTGCTCCGTGCAAAGTGGTTTAAGCGGTTCCTGTACAGTGTTTAATTTTGTTTTTGTTTGTCTCCCGAACACACGATGACTTGGAGATGCCAGTGTGGAATCTCTTGGTGTATTCCGCAGGTTTAATAATGCTGCACATACGTCAGTTTTATCCAGAGAACATTTTTTCATTAGTTGTTTGGTAGTTTGAACAAATCGTTCTGCTAGACCATTTGATATTGCGGTACTTAACTAAACTGTTCCAGAACGCCCACTCTAAAATGTCTCCAGAATACGCGCGCCCAGATAAAATGCAGCATAATGCATTTCAACCGCGCGGCCACTAAATGGCGTTATTCGTAACAATAGTTAAAGTCACTAGATATACTAAATACCGCAATACGTAAGGCACCTGTTTTAGAGAGAGAAGTACATTTTGGACCCAAAATGGCGGTTATATTTACCTCGTATTGAGAGCCTCTTAACACACATAACCTTAATTTTGAGTGTTTCTTTTCACTGACTTCTTTCTGTCAGTCTGTGCTTTGTTAGTGGTGATTTGATTAAGTGAGTTTTATTTTATTAGTTGCCATTTGCAACAAAATGCCTGCATATTGTTTATCTCAGTGTACAAACAGGTCAGAAAAAGGCTTTAAAATGTACAGGTATAACAGGTAGCTGTGTAATTTGAGATGAAGATCATCTGCTGCAGTATTGTGATTCCATTAATGAATTAGAAAAAACAGCGAACGACGATGATGAAGAAAACGTTGACCTAAATTTATTCCAGGCTTGGACAAATAACCAAGAGCTAGCCGAAGCGGTAAATACAGCATTGTATTATTTACTTGGTGCTCTGATATTCAAAGTAAAAAAAATATTTCACATATTTTATTATTGTGAATTATAATACTGTTTTATATCCACAGCAGAAGATAAATATCAAGACATAAATAAAATGACAAAACTGTGTGAATGTAAAAGTGATTCCAATTTATGCTGTGTTTATGTGTCCAACTGTTTGACTATTTCCACAAGGGTGGAATGAAATACCGCGCGAATGAAAAATTGATATTAACTAATAGTGTCAGTTCGAAAACATTTCAAGATAGCTACAAGATTTGCCCCATATTCCAAAATGTCATAATATTCTCGACAAATTTTAAGTTTTTTTTATTAAAAACAAGAATATTTTCCTTAAAACAAAGGAATATGACTACCGACAAAAAATGACTTCTATTGACAATAGAGGCAACGAAACTATCATTCTAATATGTTTAAATTTTTATGAGAGACTTTATAAATGTAATACAATATACTTTTGTAATTTTGATTGTAAGATTGAGTAAATTCATCCTTTCTCTTATTATTTTTGTATGTGTATAATCACTTATATGTACATATTAAGATAAATAGAAATTATTGTTAATAATGTTCTCTAATATGTACATATACATATTATAATATCCAATAAATTCTTTATAAAACTTGTATGCATTTTATTCATATCTAAACAGGCCTAACGTAACTTCACACTTTCCGGGCAAAGAGACTGGATACAGTTTTATCCATTTCAATATCACCAAATGAACTGTCTTCGTTAAGTCCGAAAGTGTAGCACTGAACTACATGGACTCCATAGAAATACGAAAAATACATTCAAATTTACCGCGCTCGTTTTGACCCAAAATGGATTATATTGCGGTACTTAGTATATCTAGTGACTTTACAATAGTTTCAATAGTTATTTACGAACCAAGTGTGTATATTTCGCGAATGAGTGGCCAGTTTAAAGCGCGAGCCGAAGGATTTTTAAGCGCTGTCGGGAAAATTTATATCTTCCACTAAGTCTACACGTAAGGCATAAGTATAGTCGTTTTTCGTAAATTTTATTCTGGAAGCTCATTCTTTTTTTTCGAACAATAGCGTTCAAATTCACATAGGTACCTATGCAGTTTAGGAAGCTGATTTTAATTTGGGGGAAGTAATTACTCTCACTTTTTAACTGTGTTGAACCGTGTGGTAGTGTTGTACTTGTATTTTTGGCACTTGTTAATTCCTACTGACATTTTTCTCTTTTCATCATTGAACCTGTTTTTAATTTTATACTCGGGCTTACCTAATGCGTTGGTGATGCGTTGTGCACATGTCAAATCAGAATGATCTGTGATCACCTACTATCTGTGTTTCTTAATCCCAATATGTTCTGCTCTTCTCCGTGATGTGCTTATAACGCATAAAATACGCACTGTCCTTTAACTTGTCACTGCTGTCGTTTTCACTAATAAAAAAAGCGTTTTCAATCTCTCTCGTGTATTGTCTGTTTAAAGGGGAGTTCTCAGCTCTCCGTCTGTCCGTTTGCGTTTGTCCGTTGACCAATCACAGCACGTTATTTTTATGTGCTTCACAGTCTATCCGATAACGGATAAAGTTGACCGACGTTGAACTTTGTACGCGTCCGTTCATCCGTTTACGAAAAAAGTGAGGTTAGACCTGTCACAACAACACGGTTAGCATAGGAAATTGATCTGTCAATAAACGTACGTTACAGACGCAACGCTATGAACCGCAGAAAAATTTTCATCCGTCAACGTATAAACGCAGACGGACAAACGGAGAGCAATGAACTAGCCCTAACCCTTTCGTGCATGAATGTCACTCATATGTCACTGTAGTGGACAGCTATTTTCATATGTAAGCACACCTAAAAATGCCACATTGCATAATGACCACTGAAATATACATCAACATTTTTATCAAAAAAAAAAGTGTAATAACGTCGATTAAATGTTTCTATAACTTTGAAGTCCATCTCTGTCCCCATAATCAGTCACGTATTTTTTCTTCATTACATATTTATTACTAGAGCTGAGGGATTGCTGCGGTATGTCAGGATAGTATACAGGTAACTTTGGTACGATTTTTAAGGGTTTTCGTTAATAGAATTCTTGTTTTATGAAATATTTAATCTTGACTAGTGTCATTTAATTCTATAATATAACAGAAAAGATGACAATAATTTCACATCAAAATTCTCAACAGTACTTTAATTATTGTACTTCAAACTAGTTCTAAAGTAGCCCCGTCTGTCGGGGTAACTTTGGTACAGATATATTTTACATGTAGACAGTCATAAAGAAGCAACTTGTACCAAAGAAGAACAGAAGGTTATGTAAATTAAGCCAAAGAAACCGTGTTTAAAGCTGTTTTTACATCTGTCAATTTATTGATCGATTTCTAGAACTTAGACGACTTGACGTCAAGTTAAGTTTTTACATCTGTCAATTTCAAGTTCAATTTTAAGTTCAATTTCTAGTTCTAGTTCTCTTCAATTTTAAGTTTGTAGCTGGTATCTTTACATTTGTCAATAAATAGATCAATTTAAACAACTTGGGTAAGTTCTAGAAATTGAAGAATTAGAGCTATTTTTGCGTCAATTTAACTTCAAATTTATAGTAATTTTTGTTTTAATAGTGGATAGTGGCCGACACTGCTAACCTGCGACACCAGCGGCGGCCTTACCCATTGCGAGGCTCCGGGCGGCAGGTCTTTGCGAGGCCCTTTGTGAAAAGTATGTGATGCGAAAGTAGGTCTGGTTGTTTGGATTAGGGATTTTTCATGTTTGACGAGAAATGCTAGAGATATACAAATAAATAAAATTTGAGTTGTTTTAAAATATTTTACATTGACAGATTTATAAAATTAACAAATAGAGAGATGATAAATTTTAAAATTGATGTTTGCGGCTTTTCCTAAGACTAAAATCTTTAATTAAAGCGTAATAATCTAACGAATGAGCTACGTCATTTTCGATTGAAAGAATAGCAAGTGCTGAAACGGCTTTCTTGTGTCATCGAATTCCTCAAATATGTTTTAATAATTTTGAGTCTGGAAAAACTCCTTTCAGCAGACGCAACTGTAACAGGTGTGGTGGCAATAATTCTCAGGACTATTTCGATAGTGGGGTAAACTTCAGTTAATTTTTTTTCTATTATGTATTTCAGCACCGAGATAATGTCGTCGTTTCCTTCATACACACGGATGAACATATTCAGTTCTTCATACAATTCCTGTCCATCAATATCACATGATTCTCCTACTGTCATAGATATTTGCAAGTCGCTGCATTGCTTCAAAAGTTCACTATCACTAATTTCCTTTAATCTTTTTATATTATACATGAAACCAAATATGCTCTCATGATGTTTAAGCGCCTCAAACCTAGGATGGCAGCTTGCGCGCACATGGTCGACAATGACATAAAAATAGTTTATTTTCAAAATCTCTTCCGCATTCAATTCATGAGCTTCATCTTCCCCTTCATAATGAAAATGTATTTTTTTACGTCGTCTTCTAACTTCTTTGAACTGTCTGTCAATATCATTTTCCTCGGCTACTTCTCTCGCTGTTACAAGGGATGACTGAAAACCATTTTCTCGATAATTATCGAGCCAATTTGTGAATGCCTCTAAGTGTTGTATAGCCACATCTAAGTGCATGTTTTCGCTTTGCCAGATTTTACTTATAACATTTATCTTTGTAAGAATGTCATACCATATAACAAGTGAAACTACAAATTCGTAGGTAGTTATTTCCTTTTCTATAGAATGGCATTCACTGACCGACTGACAATCTGTTGTATTTTCTGCGAAATCCTTTAAAGCATCACATATATCGCTTAGTTGGTATTTAACGGCCTTCACCGATGCTACCCTACACTCCCATCTAGTTTCAGAAAGTGGTCTTAACGATAACAATTTTACATGAGCATTTAAAATAGCCCACCTCTGACTTGAGCCGGAAAAAAAGAGTGTACAACCTTTGTAGCAAACCAAAAAAAGATTTTGCTTGGACACAAGACGATGCTGCATCTCCTAGAATGAGATTCCAACTATGACTCCCACACGGTAAAAAGTAAGCAAGTGGATTAATATCAAGAATACGTTTTTGGACACCACTTTTTTCGCTTCGCATATTGGCACCGTTATCATAACCTTGGCCTCTGCAGTTTTGCAATGATATACCTGACTGTTCTAATTCTGCGATTATATAATTAGTCAAACTCTCAGCTGTAGTTTTTTCGACGGCTAAGAAGCCAATAAAATGTTCTTCAATTTCAGCTGTATTTGTATTAAAAAATCTTATAATAATTGAAAGTTGCTCAACACGAGAAACGTCGCTAGTACAATCCAGAATAATCGAGTAATATTTATTATTTATTATTTTTTCAACAATTTGAGTCTTCACGTGACTTGCCATTAATTGTATGAGCTCATTTTAAATATTTTTTCCGATATAGTGGTCATTAATCGTCTTATCCTTTACTTGTTTCAGGTGAAGTCTCAGCACGGGATCAAATCGGGCTATTAGCTTTAGTAAATCTATAAAATTGCCGCTTGCCTCTCTCGAATCTGAGTCAGATGTTAACTTCTCTCTATGACCCCTGAAGGCCAAATTGTGAGATGCTAAAAAATTTACAATTGCGAGCAATCGTTCTAAAATATCTCTCCAACGTTGCCTCTCTTGTTCAATTTGTGACTGGGCGGCCAAGGAGTCAATAGTGGAACAGCTTTTTAAACCATTCTCTAAATTAATCCATTTCAACATACAATCTTTGTGCTGTCGGCTAGATTCGTGAGACTTTAGGTAATCACCCAAGTGTTTCCAATCACAGACTCCTTCACTTGATCCAATCTTTGTATTTTCTAGGCCGAATATTCGACAAGGAAAGCAGTAAATGGCATCCTTTGTTTGTGAATAAATGATCCAGCGCCTGTCAAGCTTTTCACCGTTAACTAATATCTTATTATAATGATATTCGCTGAATCACCGTCCATGATCATTTACGGGAAATAAATCAACTTTAACCCGGATTGGACCTTTTAATACAATCTCAGTTCGGTCTACATCAGTAATTGTTATGGGTCACAAACCCGGATCATTTTGAGGATTCAGATTTTCCATTCCAGCAGTCATGGATGTAGACATAGACTCGGGTTCAGATTCGTGTTGTTGACTGGATAGCGTTGACGGCGGCACCGGTGGCTTAAGAGACAATGATGTAGTTAATTCATCATTCTCGCTCTTTTTACTTGATGACGGCGGCGGCAGCCATGATGATGTGGCAGAAATGTTTTCAGCTGGAACAGGATTAGACTCACTTTCAGTCAATAAATGTTTTCTAGAGGTCTCTTGATCATCACTTTAATATATTTATATAAAGATCCACATAGATTTTCTTTTACCTGCTTTCTTTTGATAGCTCGTTTCCTTTTTGAACTACCTGACTCATATTTTCTACCGGCATCACGATCACGCGAACTCATTTCGTAAATCTTTTTTGTTTCGCACAAGCAATCAGAAATAATTTTTAAGTATCACACAGTTTTTTACACTTTTTCGCCTTACTCAATACTTCAAATACTATAATTTACACTTTTCCAACTCACTAAATACTTTAAATACTATAATAAAGTAAAATGTAATATTCAATAAAATGACTCCCGAGCTGACCCGAGTGCTATGCGATTAAAAAACCGTTCAAGTGTTTCGAGGCGCGATAATCAAGTACTACATAATGAATTGTTACGTTTTAGGGTTTTTTAAATCATCTTCAGGCGATAATATTTTCACAGAAGTAGGTATTTATTTAAACTAACACAATTAACACTTAACAATTACTTGGTAACGAAGAACACTAACTAAAACTATTTATTTTAACTGACACAGATTTATATACACGCTTCGTATTTATTTTCACAGAGTACGTTCCAATTACGCGCTTGTTCAAGACTGTCCTTCATACGAGATTATCACCCTTATATACTTAAAATGTAACGTCTAGAATTCACTACACTAAACTAGACTGTTCCAAAACGCCTTCTCTAGAATGTCTACAGAATACGCGCAAACCGTCGAGATAAACTACAGTACATTGCTAATGCATTTTTACTGCTCGACCGCTAGATGGCGCAATTCGTAACAGAATTTTTGAATGAATGAATTAGTTGACTTTATTTTAATTTACCGTTATGTTATAATCTTAATACATTATTAAGGATCAAATTCCAAAGTTAAAACAAAAATAGTTAAAAAAATGTATATTTGTTAAAATTTGCTTGGGTTGTTGCGCGAGGCCTCTGCAAGAGCGAAGCCCTGGGCGATTGCCCTGTTCGCCACCCCCTAAGGCCGCCGCTGTGCGACACTTGTATGAAAGTAATTCCAAACTTACTTTAATTCAAGTTTAAACAACTACAATTCGTTGAACGACAATGTAATATTTGTAATTATGAATGACTAAATTCATATAGATTATTTGAAATTTTGAATTTACAGCATAATGCAGAGAGTAAGATCAAAATAGCAACTCAAACATTAACAAATTTAAGGAAAGCTGTATTCTCCCTAATGTTACTAACAATGATAGATTTAGAAAAAGCAAGCGTAACAAGGAGGTAGTGGGTTAGACCATGGTTGATTGCGAAAAAGAGAAACTTAAATTTAGTAGAGAACGATTTTCCAGCAGATCCTCAAACTATATGTATCGCTTAGACTACAAATATAATAACTAGGTACTCTCTGAATTACCACGAATTATCAGCTGCGATAAACGTGTACACATTGTTATGTATGTATCTTGACCTGTATGATATTTATATATGTATGTAAGTAAGTAGTTTAGTTTATGGGTAGTTTACGCATGTGCATAGTTTGGTCTGGATGTATGCCTGTAAATGATTGTGTCGTGCGGAATAAATAATTAATCAAATAAGCAGTAGTATTATTAATCGCGGACATACAGTTGTAACCAGTGAGGCCCTGTGGTGTTATTGTATTAAGGAAGAATACAACATTTTGGCGACGAGGATGGCCATGATTGGATCGATTGAATGTTTCAAAGGTGCAAGTGAGGAGTTTGGAATGTATCTTGAACGAATCGAGCATCTATTTAAAGTAAATAAAGTAGAAATGAATATGAAAGTGTCCTTATTCATTACGTTAGCGGGACCACAAGTTAAACTGTACGTTAAAGAATCTTATGGCACCTGATAGTCCTAACGATAAAACTTACGATGATATAATAAAAGTTTTGAAAAGTCATTACGTACCAGAAAAGTCCGAAATTGAAGAACGCTTTACCTTTAATAAATGCAATCAAAAGTCAAGTCAAACAGTAGCGGAGTATATTGTAGAGCTTCGAAGGTTGGCAAATACGTGTAAGTTTGGAGCATTTTTGGATGAAGCACTGAGAGACAGATTAGTTTGTGGATTGTCATCGGAGACGGTACAAAAGAAGCTATTATCAGAAGTAAATTTGACGTTTGCAAGAGCATGTAGTTTAGCACAAGCACATGAAATGGCAGAAATGCAGTCTAAATTATTAACAACAAATCAAGTCCACCACATACGGAGCAGAAGCACGCAGAGTAGCAACTTTAAACAATCTTCCGTGCCCAGCTCAAGTTACACCAGTAAGAAAGGAGTGGCACAGTCACACAGTCACAAAAATGTTGCCGTGGATAAAGAAGCAGGAAGTCAACAAAAATCCAGATGCCATCGATGCGGTAAACAGCATAACCCAGAAATATGTCCAGCAAAACAGTGGGAATGCTTCCGTTGTAAAAGAAAAGGTCACACATCCAAAGTCTGCAGGAGCAAAAATCAGGTTAGTGGAACAGGCAGAAGAGACTTCACTCGAGGAGCAACACTTGGAAGAATTGTATCCTTTAAATAAGATAGATAGCGCAAATAATTTGCCACACAAAGTAAATTTAAGAATTCTAGGTAAGAATGTATTGTTTGAAGTAGATACAGGGGCATGCAAAACAATTATATCAGCACAGTTATTTAAGGAAAATTTTCCAAATGTCACATTAAACTCAGTATCTTATAAGTTAACGTCAGTCATAGGTCAGGTTATTGAAGCAATCGGAGAAACATTAGTAAAAATACATCATGCCAATAATAGTTGTATGTTACCATTAACTGTAGTTAATTCTCATAAGGAATTTGTACCCTTACTCGGGAGGAATTGGTTAAATAGCTTATTCCCAGACTGGCAGCAGTATTTTAAGCTAGGGGCGGTAAAAGCACTATCAGTAGATAATTGTATTCAAGTTTGTAAAGAAGAATTTAAAGTAGTTTTTAATTCAGATCTGTCATGTCCCATAAAAGAGTATGAAATAAATTTTAAGATTCAAGACAATGTCAACCCTATTTTTAAGAAACCGTACAACATGCCATATGCATTACGTCCAAAGGTTGAAGAGAAATTAGAATCGCTAGTAAAGGCGGGAATTTTAAAACCTGTTTCTAGTAGTAATTGCATCGCCTATAGTAATAGTACACAAAAAAGACGGGGAAGTTCGTATATGTGTCGATTTTCGTGTATCGGTAAACAAGGTATTAATCCCGGAACAATATCCAAAACCGACAGTAGATGATATTTTCGCGACCTTATCAGGCGGGAAAATATTTACTGTACTAGATCTAACAGGGGCGTATTCACAGTTGAAAGTAAAGGAACAGTCGCAAGAATTGTTAACCATTAACACACATGTAGGTTTGTTTAAATACACTAGGATGACGTATGGAATAGCGAGCGCGCCGTCCATATTTCAATCCGTAATGGATAGAATCCTAATGGGAATTCCCAACTGTCACTGTTATCTAGATGATATTATAATCGCGGGGCGAGACTTGAGTGAATGTTACGAATTAGTTCACGAGGTCTTAAACCGATTACAAAAATCCGGAGTAAAAGTCAACTTAGCAAAATGTAAATTTTTTGAAAGTAGTGTAGATTACTTAGGGCATACGATTGATGAACAAGGTATTCATCCAACTAAAGAAAAGTTACGTGCCATTATAGAAGCACCAGAACCACAAGATTTGACGCAGTTAAGAGCCTATTTGGGGTTGTTAAATTACTATTCTAAATTTATCCCTATGTTGTCGTCGCGTCTCGGACCAATGTATAAATTGTTACGGAAAGACGTTGAATTTGTATGGACCAATGAATGTAAAGAGAATTTTGAACTAAGTAAAACGTTGATTTGTCAAAATAAAGTGCTGGTACACTATGATCCAAGTAAACCTATTGTAATATCGTGTGATTCGAGTTCATATGAAGTAGGGAGTGTGTTAAGTCATAGGATAGACGGAATTGATAAACCTATCTATTTCGCGTCGGGTACTTTATCAAACGCCGAAAAAAATTATTCTCAGATTGAACGGGAGGCCCTTGCTATAATATTTGGGGTTAAAAAGTTTTACAAGTTTGTATACGGTCGTTCCTTTATTTTGGTAACAGATCATCAACCGCTAAAAGTAATTTTTAATCCTGACAAAGGTATTTCGGTAATGGCAGCCTCCAGGTTGATCAGGTGGAGTTTGATATTATCCGCTTATAATTACCAGATCGAATATAGAAAGGAGTCGGAGCTAAAAGAGGCGGATGCGTTATCGCGATTGCCGTTAAAGGATGCAACAGATGTCAATTCGGATGTAAACTCTTTCAATCTAGTAGATGAGATTCCTTTGTCTAGTGCCGAAGTCGATACTATGTCAAAAAAAGACCCAATACTTGTTAAGGTTCGGGAAATGTGTTTAAGAGGTTGGCCTGATAAAGTAGATTCGTCACTAAAGGGGTATTACAGTAAACGGAAGGAAATGTCAATAGAAGGAAATTGTTTACTGGTGGGAAATCGGGTGATGATTCCTCAGTCACTAAGAGGAAAAGTGTTAGACATCATTCATGCAGATCACCTTGGCATAGTAAAAACTAAAATGTTGGCTAGGTCGACAGTATGGTGGCCCGGGGTAAATGATGATATAGAATTGTTGATAAGCAAATGTAAAACATGTCAGTTGACTCAAAACAATGCGCACGATAATTTAATTTCGTGGCCAAAAACTGAAAATGTATGGCAGAGTTTGTTAATTGTAGATAGTAAATCAAAGTGGTTAGATGTACATGTTATGCGACATGGTACTGACATCACTAAAACAGTAGAAAGATTAAAATTAACATTTTCTATACTAGGCATACCACAATCGATTGTGTCTGACAATGGACCTCCATTTAATTCCAATGAATTTCAGCGGTTCTGTCAAACAAATGGAATTATTCCTTTAAAGTCACCGCCATATCATCCACAATCGAATGGTTTAGCAGAGAGATATGTAGGTACTGTTAAGAGTAGTTTAAATACATTTCTAATGCAAAATAGTAACTTAAAACTAGAGCAACAAATTGTCAACTTTCTGTTTTCCTATAGAAATACACCAAATGCAAGTACAGGGTTGTGTCCAAATGACTGTTTGTTTAAATTTAAGCCGAGAACAAAATTAGACATGTTAGAACCCAGTTTTAACAATATGTTAATTACAAAATCAACTGAAAATTTTATACCACCGAAATTGTTTAAAATAGGAGAGAAAGTATTAGTAGGAAATCTAGGACCTAGTTATGATAGTCATATTAAGTGGAAAGAAGGAGTAATAATGAAGGTTATTAGTGGAGTAACTTATTTGGTAAAAGTAGATGATAAAATTCTTTATAAACATGTAAATAACTTAAGACATTCTCAGTTAGATAATGTTAATACGGGCTCGGGTGTAGGTAGCGAGATAATTAAAGATAACATCAGAGATCAGACAAATGTTAAAGACAATTTAGAACGAGAAACTGCATCAGTTCATTCTGATGTCACCCAAAAAGTTGGAATTCCGATGTCAGAGAACTTAAATATCAACCCGCAAATGCCTGTAACATCATCTAACAGGGCTTCTGAACAATTACCATTACGACGCAGTGCGAGAATTGTAAAGCCTCCAGAAAGGTTAAATCTTTAATAGTACAGGGGGGAAAGATGTTATGTATGTATCTTGACCTGTATGATATTTATATATGTATGTAAGTAGTTTAGTTTATGGGTAGTTTACGCATGTGCATAGTTTGGTCTGGATGTATACCTGTAAATGATTGTGTCGTGCGGAATAAATAATTAATCAAATAAGCAGTAGTATTATTAATCGCGGAAATACAGTTGTAACCAGTGAGGCCCTGTGGTGTTATTGTATTAAGGAAGAATACAACACACATTAAAGGTCTTCATGTGATCTTCACTCACATCACATAACCTTTTAACATAGGACATTACAACTGTTAACATTAAAAAGATTCGAAACTCCCTTCAACAGTTGCTATTCTTAGTTCAATTTATTGTTAGGTGTAATGCAATATAGTAAGTTCTTATTTAAGAACTTAAAATTCACCAATAAAAAGATCTTAAAAATATCTTCAAATTTATTGATAAGTGTAATACAACAGTAAGTTCTATTTCAAGAACTAGAAATTGATCAATTTTAAGATCTAAAAATTGATCAGGAAATTGACAAGTGTAAAACCAGCTTAAGATATGTTGTCGTAATATTAGCACACTAGACTTATCTTTCTGAAATAGTAAAAAGACAACATTTTTTTTTATTAAAGAATTAACGTACACAGCTAGAAAGTCAAATGGTTTTACAAATTCTACTGCTTAAAATTTCGTCATAACAATAAAACAACCTATAATGTTTTCTATGCAAAACAAAACAAAATAAAATCTGTTCTTAAGTACAACGGCCAATCTGTACTCTAATTTTGGGGATCCAAGAACTCAGGTACATCAAAAATATCCCTGTTTCCTCTTTTAATGGATTCATTTAGCTTCATTATAATTTCGTCACTGATGTAAAAAATTTCATCCTTTAGGGATGGCCATTTCCAATGTTTCCCATACGGAGCCATGACATTTACGACTGCCCCATTTTTACGAATCTGAGTTATTTGGCCAGGATAGTATTTTGCATCGTAGACGACAGCTACGTCGTCACCAATACTTTCCCTTAAATGTCCTAAGGACTGATGAGTAGCTAATGCAGAGCGCTTTGGGACAGTACCAAAGTTAGTCTTCAACTATTAAACTTTCCATAAAAATAAATGTATATTGCTCAGAGTGTCAGTTACAAAAGTATATTTTACGTAAAATGGGAGGTAAATAACAATGTTTTAAGATGTACCTACCACTTCTTCACAAAAATGTTGACTTTTGCTTGTAGCACAGAAAGTAAACAGAATTTGAAAAATAGACCTGTTGACAGCTGATGCTTTCAAATGTCAATAAACACGCGGCGTTAAAGGCGGAGTTGCCAAATTGGGTTATTTAATTTAGTGGAATACAGATACCAGATACCTTAATTTCTAAAACTGACAAATTTATATTACAAAAACTGCTAAGTATGCGGAGTGTATCAAAGATATACTGTAGTCACAAAGTTACCCCGGTTTACGGTATTCTTATAAACAGATTTATGCATATGGAACAGTGCAACAGTCAAATTAGGACACTCAGTATATTATAGTATCTATGTATATAAATCTAATAGTGATTTTCAATTTACAGCATCAACATGTCAATTATTCCCTACAGTATATCATAACAGTATGGCCACCTTTAGTGATATAGAATGTAGGAATTGTAAATCGGTCGTGAATACATAAACGATAAATTCCAGCACTATTGAAGCATCAATAAGGGTATGAGTGCTAGCAACTTTAATTTCTTATATCCGCCTCCACCCCTGCCGACTATTCCACCAGTTGGATTTGCCGTATGTATTTTGTTTCACCATGAATAAGGTTATGTTCATTTGTTTATTATTTAAGGAACAACCGCCACCGCCGCCCCCGCCACTACCACGTCCTCCACCACCGCCACCACCGAGTCATCCTCCGCCACCAAATCATCCTCCCCCACCAAATCATCCTCCACCACCAAATCATCCTCCGCCAACAACTTCATCACATAATCAGCTGACACATTCTTCGTTAAAACATCCACCACCACAATCTACTCTTTCACAATTAGCTACACATCCTCCGCCACATCCACCACATCAACATCTATCATCTCAAACTCTACAACATCCTACGTTACAACATCCTCCTCCACATCACCATCAAAGTTCTATCCAACAATGGAATTGGGATAGTCAACAATATATGCAAAATTATTCAAGAAATATTCCACACTACTCTGCAAATCATATGAACACAACAGCACCACCACCACCACCACATGGGTTTCATACACCTCCACCATTGCCAAGACATTTTTCACCAAGAGGAAGGTAATTTAATACAACAATGAATAGATGAATTCTACACTAAATTTTGTATGTATTTTAAAATAAACGTGTCCTTATTATAAATACTAACAGAAAATACAAATTGAAATTTATCTGATACATATGTAGTTCTAGTGTCTGGGTCAGATTGCAAAAATCAGAACTGCCAAGTACTTAGGAGGCAATTTCTGTGTAGACCACGTAATAAAACTTGTTAATTCACAAAACTGTTATCAGATATCTTTCATTTACTGCACATATATGCTTAGTATCTATCGCAACCTAATAAATTTTCATTTCAACTTTTAGGTTTCTTAACAATGGGCCATTTATTAACCCACCTCCACAAAACTGGTTACGAACTAATTACAAAAGGGCCCGATTGGAGTCTAATGACCTCATGTCCAAGAATAAAGCAGTGAAAAAGAAGAAAAAGCCTTTATCACAGAATGTACCAAGTAAGAAAGATTGGACAGTAGAAGATGCCGAAAGAGCTCTGAATACTGAAAAAGAGTTTAACAAACGTTTTAAAAATCATTCCCTGATCATAAAATTTCCTGATATTGAATTGAATAAGGAAATTGTTTCGAACTTCCATAATGCCATAGAAAATGTCCACTTTCAACAGCCATCAACTGCTCGTTTCTGCTTTGTTACATTGCAGGTAATGTTGATAGAATAATTATATTTCTTATATAATTATTACATATGCATATATACATACATATATATTTACAAAGAATTTCAACTTGAACATCTCAGACTGTTTTTTTTCACACAAAAAATTATTTCTTGTTTGTACAATCGTAATAAATGACAACCGTAATAAATGATTTCGTTTCGTTTTATAGGGGACACAATGCTTTTAATGCACCTATTCAAAACAGAGTAAATAAGAAACATAAACTACAATGTATTTGCGGATCAGAATTTCCTGCTGTTTCTTTCTATGTAAAATAATATTACACTTTCAATTTTCTCTTGCTATAATAAATTAAAAACAACACAAATATGAAAACTATGCTGTTCAATAATTCAAGATATAATAAGAATGTGTGGATAAATCTACAACAAGCGAGACATTGTATTCTTAAACCATAGCCGAAGTCAATTAAAATCATTTTTAATTCACAATTGTTAACAAGTTCATTCAATGTATAAAACTAACATTAAATAATAAACATTCAAGTACTTTGTACACTTAAATACTACTTTTTTCTTGCACCGATACACACTTAAGCAGCTATGCACACATATACACAATCGCTCTTCCTCTGTTTTGATGTTATTGGTATAATATGTATACGTATGAGTAAAGTTTAGCATTATTCCGATACTTGAATCAAATATCAAAAATGAATGTATTGGTTTGTTTTTGCACAATCCATTAGGCAGAAATCGTGTGATATGTAGAGAATATTTGCATAGTAATACAATTTACCACTGTAGTAGTAAAAACAAATTAGAACAATGTTCTTTTAGTTTTTCAGTGTTATTCTCTCATATAAGCTTATCAACAAGTAAATAATTCAAGTTTTCCTTCAAACGTACATGCTTGGTAGCATGTTATTGTGTAATCAAATCAAGCTGAATTTAGATAGTAGTAACAAACTTAAGTCAAAGATAGAGGTTTATTTATATATACTTATATATATGTTTTTCCATTTGTAGGAATCTGCTGATGCGGACTCCGTCATAAGTGCTCTTAACAAACAAAAATTTGGAAATGGCTACTTAACTGCGGAATATAAGAAAGATCGCGAGGACGACCAAAACATTGGGCCAGACGATATTGATCCCTTAACATTGTATGTAGGTAACTTAGCTCAAGAAATAACAAAAGAGCATATGGTTAAAACTTTTCCTAAATGTAGAAGAATTGATATCGGTTACGCTAAAAAAATGAAATATACTCGATACGCCTTTGTTAATTTCAAAAATGTGACAGACTCTATTGCAGCATTTAAACAAACACATAGCACAGAAATGTATTCAAAAAGTTTAATAGTTAGGTTTAGAAGGTTGCACGGTACTGTCGGTATGCCAGGGGAATCAAAGCCACAGAATCCGCCGAAAAATAGAAATGATGAGCCAAGTACTAGCGATGATTCTATTGTAAATCTTGATGATTATCAAATGAGTAACGACACACAATATATAAACGAAGAAACGATTACTAGTATCAAAACGGAGCCATCTGACGAAGATGATATAAAACCGACCATAGATGCTCTATACGAATCTCCGTTTTTACCTGGTCCCATAGATACAGTATTTCGTAGACATAAACCTTCAATCATAAAAGTGAAAACGGAAGATGACGATGATTGTGTTTTTATTTCAAACGACGGTATATCTATCAAAAAAGAAAGATTGGATGATATTGATAACCCTAGAAGAAAATCAGTAAATAGGTTTATAAGTATTGTGAAGAAAGAAGAAGACTACGCCTATCTTAGCAATGATGAAGATGTCAACACCGAAATTAATACAAGTATCTTAGATCATATTAAAAAAGAAAAGGTAGACCCAAGCGAAGTTAAAAGTGAACCACGTGACAAAAAACTATTACATTACGATGAACAACGAAGCGACGATAATTATGATTATGACGACGATGATGACATTGACGCGGGTAAGTCGTTACTTTACACTACTTTACACAACTAATATCTATACTAATATCTGCAGAAGAAATTTATAATGGTATACAACATTCTAGTGATGATGATTTTGAATTAGAAGACGATGCTACATCAGTAAGTGCTTTCATTCATTTTATTTGTATCATTTTAAAAGTGCAGTAAAAATTAATATTAAGATGTTATTTAAAGAGTTTAAATATTAAACTCCGTGTAATGTAATAGTACTTTATGATGTAATACTCATTATTAACCGAGTTCTATGTAACGGTCTTACATCCTACACTACTATTTCACTAGCATACTTGAATGTTTCAATATGAAACTGACATATAGTGGATGTGTTGTTCATCTTCTCATTATCTTAGTTTCTAGTTAGATTTAGAATTTTAAAATATTTTTTGTTTAAGATAATCAATCGATACAACCAAGAACAGGAAAATGTACGAAGAGTAAAGGATTCTGTAAAAATTCAAAAATGTTAAAATAGCATCACGGCTCAAATTATTATGTCTAATCAAAACGTCCAGCGTGTTAAGAGTATGTATATTTTCCTTTTACATCATATGCGACTCAGTGATAACTAACAATGATACATATAAATTAACTTTGTACACGATTCATATTACAGTGCTATAAACGTTTTCGACATCTATTGAAGTTGTGTCAGGCGCATACAACCACTGCACATCATGATCTTTTAAAATACTTTAAATATTTAATTCAAAATGTAAATAATTGTACATATAAGATATTAAATATCTTTATATACAGTAAATAGTAAGTTAAAGATAAAGATAATAGTATCAATTATTATTTCATCTCTAATTAGGTTTATAAATTAAAGCAGAACTTTGAAATATAAAAGTTGCCACTACCATCTTGACCTACTTTCCAGCTTACTAGATATATACGTTGTTCTTTAAGTAGGTACATATATGTTATATCCTTCTACAGTACAATGACTAGAAATTGTAAGCTAGAAGTGTTGTGATTCACTTAGTTTGCAATTGCCACTCCTATGAAGCAGAAGTGCCACATAAGAATTGATCCGGAATAAGGGCAGAAAATTACAGAGTCGCTTTAACAGAGGAATACTCACTTGATGGAGATATATAGTAAAGAGTGTAAACTAAGTAACTTATCTCTGAACATGTTTTTATATATATGCGTCATCATTTCCGTCACTGTTATATTGGCCCGCTGCTTCATGGAAAGACACCTTTCACAAAACATGCTCAAACATTCTGTACCAATACTAATCAGCTTATTTGTTGTAATGAAACATAATTTGTACATCTTTCATATAATTAACCAACATTTGGACTATTTAAAGTCTACTAGTAGTGTCAAATCTTAATACCACATGTTTATTACTGTTATACATCTTGTTCCAAAGCGTGCCAGATCGGCATCAATTTTTTGGTTGACGAAATTGATATTTCAGTCAATTTGAAAAAGAGCTGTATAATACGAACTTACAATATGTCATGCCATATCTAAAACCTTCAGAACTTAAAAGACTGTTATTGTATTTAGTTAAAATTTGTTTAAAAATAAAATGATAATGAAAACACCCGAGTGCTGCTGCATCATGACAATTCGCATTGCTACAAAGCTCAAAATTATAGCTGACTCCTCAAATTCGATATTCGTCATATTACAATCCTTGAGAAATAAAAGAATTAGCTGAAAGAATACAATTGTCATACAGTGAAAAACATGGAAAATTATTGCAATATCCAGTTCCAATAGTTATATCGAATGTGGTAAGTTTGCCCTAATTTTTTTCCCCTTGCGAATACTTTGAAGGAATAAGGAAAGATAAAAAATGTCTACTTTATTTGCACATTTTAGTATTTATCTTATTTATCTGATATTTTTTCCATGTCTAGGTCAATTGCAACCTCTAATTCGAATTTTGCTATAAAGGAATGATACGTTATTCATAAGAAAATCAATGTAGTGGACGGTAATCCAAAAACTTCTATGTATAACAACCAAGAATAAAAATAACTTATACCATCAATATTAACTATAATGTATAAAAACGTGAACAAGGCTGTAAATAAGTTAACAGACACTGCTTTTTATGTACACAAATGCCCAAAATCAAGGCACTTTATTAACGTCAGGATTTGAACATAGATGCATGAAAAATAGGAACTGAGTATTGATACCCAGAACGTCTTCGTGAATATTATCCAATTAGCCGTTTAGTAAATTACATATATTTTTTTAAATGTTCAAGTATAATAACTGATATTGAAGGCTTCCACGGTCGGAGTCACTATTATGAGGACATCCGTGTTTTGGCCGCGCCGGACTAGTGTAAATACCATATAGAATACAAAAAAAAATATAAAACAAATCACAAGAATAAGTTTCTTCAGGAGTGCGACAGGTGAATAAGAAAGTCACGGTAACGGACACGATCAAAACCCGGAAATTGACAATAGTGTGAAACGTTTTCACATCAATTTCAAAATTTTATAATTTTAGAATGTTTCATGTATAAAAGTGTGTGAAATTACTGGAGTTATTTACTAACATACCTACATACTACGCCATTCATCCGTTTCCACATAAACAAACTGAGAAACGTCATTCGGTTTCTCGTTTAATATCCAAAAGAAGAACATGTTTCGAAAAGAGGATTGAACAAAAATCAGGCAAACGTCCAGAAAAGCGGTTCGTGTCATAAAGAATGTGCAAGAATATAGGGTATCGACAAAATCTGGCAAACGAACAAACTTGTAATTCTGAAATTACAGGGCAATGAATGGGATTGTATGCTGTATTTTCTACAGGACATAGCCACCTTATGTGATGTCACTATTTAGCGCACAAACGCCAGCCTAAATTTTTAAAAGCAATGTAGGTCGAATGCTATATCACAAGAAAGCTTATAACTTCCTCCTTTCCAAAATACTAATATCTTGCCATTGAGAATCTATCTCATAGAATTGAAATTGTATTAACTTATTTTTTATTTTGCCCTATTATTGGTTCACCTGTGATAGATCGTTAATTTAAAACAAAAATCGGCAGTTAACATTGAAAAATATGTGTTTGGTATTTTTCAGCAAATTGTCAAAGATCACATAGTCTTAACTGTATTTAACAGCTTCCTGTTTAAAGTAAGTAAAGAACAACGGAAAATTTATCAGAGAAAGAATAAATCAAGATGCTAATGTTATTCGGATGTGGTAATAAGAACTGTACCTATCTCCTTTTCAATTACTTAAATCGCCAACACCTTCCTAAAAATAGTCAAGAGGACGAACACCTAGTTGCGTGTTCATTAAATTTATTACGTTATAATTATATTTAACACCTCGTAGTGTACAGAACCATACAAGATATTGCAGACCAAAACTTACAACTAAGTAAGATAAGACTTGCTGTCCAAAAAAAATTAAAAAAACCTCTCGTTATTTTACATTTCGTTATGGTAAGCCGTAAAGGAGTCGCCATTATCTGCTATAAGATCGAGACATCCACCGGGACTTGCAATCCACGAATTACACGAGGTAGGTAAGTATCTGCTGTGAGAACTCTGCCGTTCGGTAGTACTCCCGGGATATACTGTTTCCGACCTTTAGCCACTAGATAGCATGAGGTTTGAAGAAACGCGTTTTGTAGAGTATTGTGAACAAAGATCAAGAGAGAAGTACCGTGAAATCAGATCTTGCAATAAATTTCACCCTGATGAAATTCAAAACCACTAAGAATTATCTGAGGATGATTTTGATCGAATATTAAGAGTGTGTAAACGTACATCAGATAATTGACAAAAGAACTTTTTAGACGTCTTTAAGCCTGTATTACACGGTCGAAGTGCATCAAAGTTTTACGTCAAAGTTGTTCAAAGTTGCTTCAAATTCCTCGTGTAAATGACCATATGGCGGATACTCGTACCGAAGTACGAAAAAAGTTGGTGTTGAATGGTTTGGTCAACAACCATTTGATACGTCCTTTTTAAACAATTTATTTCCAAATTTTAGCGTAGGCATATTTTCGACAGGATAGGGAATCTGTGTACTATCGTAAAGCCGTTATATAACATTTGCATACTAATTTTCCCCAACCATAGATTGATCAAAGAAGGATGACTGGGCGGCCGATACGGTCGCCGAACTTAACAGGGCTAGCTGCTCAAGGACCGTGTTTGTGTTGACAGAACAACTATATGATTTAAAAGATTGATTCAATATTGTAATACATATATTCTATTCGATTGCTTCGAAAAATAGATTGTATTACTACCAAGATAGATAGCCAACACTTTGTGCACTTGTAGTGTTGATCAGTAATCATTGTACAATTTTAGATTATAAGTTTATTCTTAAAAAATACATTGTTGCTAGACCCTTTCACTGCTCTCTGTATGAATGATAAGGTACCTCTTGTTACATTGCAGTGTAAAAACAAATACACAGTGTATGTTTGCCGACAATAAAATGATTGTAATAATTATTCCAGAACGCTGCGAATGTTTATCGATTGAATTTAATAGAAAGTCCGCTTCATTGTAATACTACACACATCTGCGATTGCAAATGAAGCTTGAACATCCCTAAGTTATTGCAAATAGCTATTATTCCTTATTTGTACTGTAACTCTAGATGAAACAAAAAAAATCTGGGAAGGGGGCAAGGTAGGAACAGATTCTACAACATCTCTAAAAGGGTATTTCAAATTTGATTTTAATATAGCGACCTTGTATGTATACACACAAATCTTACTTCTCATTATATGTGTTGTTATTACTCTTTATGATTATTGTGTTCCAAAAAAGGAGTGTGTAAATGTTTGGTTTCACAAAGAAAAAAAATTAAATATTTACATCGTATTGCATAGTAGGATTATTATTATTATTATAAATATATTCTTTTTCTTTGTTGTTGGATAATAAACTATTTTTCTAGGTGTATTTATAAATCTTAATCCAATATCCCATAATATCGAGGAAAAGGTGGTAATGTTGCCCCTCAATTTGTTTTTAAATAATAACCATATGCGTTTTTTTGAAATTCAATAATATAAGTAGCAAGAATCTCCATTTAATTAAAGTTCTAAGTTAATTAGTGTTCTCAATGGATGAAAGGCCAGTATTTTTGAAAAAAATGTAAGATAATGAGATCACACAAGACTAATATGGCATCCAGGGAGTATAATAAATATATAGGTTTCTAAAAGTAAACTAATTCAAATAAAACGACACTCTCCCTGAAACAATTGGTTCTTTTGTTTGAATAGTTAGTCCAGTCTCGTCTCCACTACACCTACATATAGGCGATCGGTACGGAAATGAGTCGGTTTCATCTGGGTTTCTAAAATATCAAGGAACTCTCTGCCTGCTTCACGATTAAAACCCTGAGCGCGAGCGTATGACGCACCCATTAGTTGTTATAAATCTTTCTTGTGCTTTCTTAAAAAATAATCTAACTAAGCTGTAACATCGTTTCTAAACTGGTTGACTATGTTATTCGTCAAACATGCGTACGAGTAAGCCCGTAGTATTTGGCTTCCATTAAAAAATGTATTCAAGTAACTGTTCTAGGTATGGTGACAAATTAGGCTTTCTATCTAGTGGTTTATTCACAACTGTATCTGTTGATCATTCAGAGTCCTTTAGAAGTCTGCTTATGGTTTTCCTCGACACAGAAAACAATTAATCCTACCTTTTTATAACCCATAGTTTTGTTCCTTACTGCCGAAATAGCTTTTTTCATTTCCTGCGGGTCCCAACTTTACGTCTCTTTCGTAGGAGGGGATACTACACTGTCTATGCGTACCTATTATCAAAATAAAGACAGCTTAGTTTAAAGGACTACGTGGAATACGGGCCGTGATATCAACAACAACAGGGGACCAGATTGAAAATATATACAACAAATCAAAAATTTGACAAGGGAATAAGTGAAACATTTTTACTTTATGTTTGATATACTGAAGCTGGAAGTACAGGCGTTGCTTTTAGTAAGAACACGATTTTGCTCTGAGAAATTAATTGCAACAATACATGCACTATTTAGTACGCAAGAAACGTTTTAGATGCCGCCACTGCTTTTTATAATAAACCAAGGGGCCAATTTATCAACAGACCAGGTTACCACCTTCTCTACACTTTAGTACATCATAGATAGTCCCATCTGCTCATTAATGGCGATAAAAATTTGCAATACAAACCCGTTCAATAAAAACGTGTAAATAAAATTCTGCTTCTAAAATATCCTCCACATAAATATTCAATCTTATTTTCAATAATAATTTGGTAGAATATTACATATTTTAATTGTTTTAAACAAAATACGAGAAACTGCAGTAAAACATATGTAATGTTTTTGTGATATTTATATTGATGGGGATATTTCCCAAAAGAACATCATGTCTAATCTATTAATACATGTTGAGTACAGCAATCGCCAGATACGATGGCGAGCAGTGGGGATGCGCCCTAGTCGTTTTTAAAAAGTGGCACGCCCACCTAAACGCACGTGACGTTGCGCCGCCTATAGTTTCTCGCAAATTTAATAAAACCAATTACAACAGCTTCCCACTATTTCCCGCAAATAAATCTCAAAGTAAAAAATGTATATAGACATATTTGTTTATTAATTATTTTGTAATCAAATTAATTTAATCAATTCAACCATTACCTTAAAATTATCATAATGATTTAAAAGTGCAGTTTGTTGTCGCTCTTCTTACAGGTAACATTTTCTTACAAAGAAAAACATTTATACATAAATAGTTCATATACATATACAAAAATATATTTTTCAGTAAAATATATCCTTATCTACACAGTTTAAAATTGTATATCCACGTACTTCATAGCTGTATACCTTACTGAATGTGTATTAATTGATAATGATTAAAATGATTAAAACACAGGTATACGTATATATATATACAAAAGAAAACATCATATACATACAACAAAATAAAATCCTTAACAACAAAAACAGTTACTGTATTTGGTACAATAAAGATCACACTTAAATCAACATATATAAACAAACGTAAAATACATATACATATTTATAAACAGTAAGTACCTAAGTCTACTAATTATTATGAATATTTAAAAATTATCACCTTTAATTTTAAGGCACAACTATGATGAAATATAAATATTAACATTAGTTGTACTTACTTAAAATAATTACACAAGAAACGAATCACAAAGAACAACCACTAGTCCATCTAGTATGGTCTACGGGGTTGAATACAATAAATAAAATGCACGACCATCAATATAGAAAAATAACTGCTTTCTAATTATTTTTAAATATACAACAATGATCAAGAATGTTGCGAGAATTAATCGTTTTCAAAAAGATATGGAAACTGTCAAGTTAGTATACTAGATACAGATGCATTTGTTGTACATTTGGAAGTAAATTTAAAACCATTTCGGAGACAACCATTTTATATAATTTGTTAGAAACTACTTAGCTAACCAAACAAGTAATTACCATAAACCAATTCTATAGCAAACAGCAATGACAAAAAAAAAAACGATTAACTGATTTTTTCTTAATCCGGCTTCGTGAAAATCAATTAATAATAGATATTTATTATACAAGACGATAAAATGGTACTTTATCTTTGAGAGCGTTTTTTAGCGTCGAGACGGTAATTACGCTCGAAAAGATAAAGGCATTTTATCGTCGTGTGTAATACAACATTTTTTTCTATAGCAGGACAAATTCAAGAGAAAAAATGAAATGTGAACAATAAATACGAACATTAGGTACAACTTTTGACATTTTTGACAATCGTGTTGTACCGTCACTATGGATTAATCTGTCCATAATCTGTGTGAATACAAATTAGGTACCTACATTTTTTGGCACAATTATCGTAGTTGTGTTGCTCCGTTGCTATGGATTACTCTATCAACAATTTTTTTATTCTGCGTTTTGTGTAAGAAGAATGTGCCAAATGTTTAGCGAAGAAATAAATGTAAAAGAAGAAAAACTGCCACCAGATATAGAAGAGGCAGTGATGGAAGCAGAAGGACGATTATTGCCTCAAAAATCCAGGTTAATATATGAGAGAGAATACCAGTCCTTTAAAAAGTGGAAAAGCACTAATAAAATCACTGGTATGGGTGAAAAAGAACTTTTGGCATATTTTAGCGAAAAATCGAAGCAAGTGAAACCATCCTCGCTATGGTCATACTATTCCATGCTAAAGCGTACGTTGTTGATAATTGAAAATTTTGACATTTGCAAGTAAGTAATGCTTTTGAATGTAATACCAAACAATATCATAATATCTGTACAGATTTGGCAAGTTAATTAGTTTAATAAAAAACCTGAGTGGTGGATACAAAGGTAGAAAGTCCAAAATCTTGGAAGCAGATGATATTATTAAATTTCTGACACAAGCTCCGGATGACGTCTATCTGTTTATGAAGGTTAGAGTTTTATAATTATTATTTAAGTGTCTGATGTGGACGACAGAAAATCGGTGATAGTCGTTTCGTTATTTGATACTAAAACCAAGCAAGATAGGTCATTTTGTATTACTGACAAGGAATGTGGAATAAGTTTCTTGGAAATTTTGAGAAAATACATCACCTTGCGCCCCAAAAACGTACCTCACAATAAGTTTTTTGTCAACTACCGACAAAAAAAAATGCACTCCTCAATCAGTGGGGATCAACACCATATATAAGATACCCAACAAGATTGCGGATTTCCTGAAGCTACCAAATTCAGAAATGTACACCGGGCATTGTTTCCGTCGTTCTGTAGCTACCATGTTAGCAAACTCTGGTGCCGATTTGGTAACAGTGAAACGCTTGGGCGGTTGGAAATCGTCATCCGTTGCAGAAACATACATTGAAGTATCGGTAGGCAGTAAGATTGCTGTCTCCAAGCGTATATAGGATTTTCACCGAACGAAGCGTTGCACGTCATCAACAGAACTTTCAGAATAGCCATTATGAAAATTGAAAATACACCATAACATGCATTAATATTATACTATTATGACTATAAATTAAGTTGCCTGCCTGAAAGTAACTAGTTTGTAACCAAAGAAACGTTGCCGCTATCAATTGTTTACGTTTTAGTATAAAATTAACTGTCATTCAATTGTAACGTATCGCGTCCTTTTGTATTGATATCTGAGTTTTATTTTTGCTACTTTCCACTTACGGTTTTTATAAATAAAGAGCGTGATAATGGTGGACCTCTAATGCCATTGAGTGCTGTACGAGAGGTAAAATATGTTTATAATAGGTAATTTAATTATGTAATTATATTACATTCTTTACAGCGAGCATCTAAAGCTGTATCTGTCAGTATTGCTGCAGTCAGTAGAATTTCTACTGATATTAAGAAGGGGAAAGAATTGCATAGCCCTAAGAGAAAACATCAGAGAGAGAAATAGGTGATCGATATTGACGATTTTAATTTTTTAATTGCGTGTCCGTTAATAAATTTGGATATTGTATAATCATAGAGCTACATAGTATTACTCTCCAATCTTTGGGCGCTACTTTACGTGAGAGCAATATATTTGGTGGTCGGCAAATGTCACTTTGGAAGATGCTACGTAACATTGAATTTCATTATAAGAAGGATGACCCCAAAAGAGGGCTGATGGATACCACACATTGTGCTAAAACGTATTAACTTTTTATCCGACCATATTCGTTATAAAAAATCTGGGACATACAATTTTGTTTTTACTGACGAGACATGGATCTTTCAAGTCGTGTATTATTTATTTAATATGTGGCAATTTCTTTATTGTTATTTTCTTTTGTAAACTGTAAAAAACCAGTAAAATAAAAAAAGTAATAATGATAATAGTGTTAAAATATTTGTTAGTTTACTTCACAATTAGCAGTAAAAATCTGTTTCGTTTCAAATTTACTGTACACGATTTCAATAAAAATTGAAACACATCTTTATTTAGTGTTCAATTTGCATGATAAACATTTATAATAAATTGTAATGTTAATAATCCTTTCAATAAACATAATGAATAACGTATTATCGTTGTAATGCGTCTAGCTTATGAGATATTTAACATAACCATATTTTTTTCTGTCACGCTGACATTTAGTACTTAACAACATGTTGCAACATGGTATGAACGTCATCAATGACGTGCAACGCTTCGTTCGGTGAAAATCCTATACTTGTTGGACCGGAAAATCAACCCAGTACCTCTGTACAATTGTCCAACCAAACAATTAGAAGTAGTGGTGTTCCATATGTAGATGTTAGTAACAACGTTAACTGTACAATTGAAGTTTATGTTAATCCTTCGCATTAATATAGTTGTAAATTTAATTGAATAAAATGGTTAAAAAAATAAAGCATGTTATCTACCCTTGATGCTAAAATGTTACTTCTTGCGGTTAAAGTGCTACTTAGTCTACTTAAATGAGTTGATAAAAACGAAGTTTAACCTCTGCTATAGAAAAAAAATAATTAAATATACGTGACGGTTAATAGCATTGTTCCGGAAATCGCCTAATATTAGGATTCCATTGAGCAACAGTTTCTTGGATCGATTTCATTAATCAGCTTTCAACCATAACAAATGTTATAATCGATTACGTTATTTTGATAAGCGTCATAATACAAATCCAGATTCACTTCTTTAGTATAAACCCGGTATACTAGACTAAACTTAACTATGGCGTACACTTTTCCTATAGCCTCACTAACTTTACAACTAAATGTCGTTCTAGTTGTCCAGTATGTAGGATTTTAATAGCTTGCACACTTTTATGTATACATACACGGAGCCTCACTCACAAAATGTTAATACTCTCATTATAATAGAATCGTTTGTACAGTATGTTAACAAAAGATCCAAATAATTAGCGGTATTATGTTAATTGGACGTTACTCCTCACAAGTGCTGTAAGCACCTATACCTATAATTTCATATTCTCCATTACAAATCAAACCCTTGGCATCGCAAAAATTATTTGTCTCTATATTTCGTACTCGGCGCTTACGCCCTTAAGCTATTTGTAATACGGAAATAAACAACAATCTTAATAATAAAATTACAGAATTCGTTTTCTAAAAACACACTTAACTAAACGAAAAATTCTAATAGAAGTCTCAATTGACATTATTCAGATAAGAAATAATAGATACCACTAAAATATTTAATTACCACGTGAATGAACAGATCAGAAGAGTGTTAGAAAACGTTACTACAATTTTGTAAAAACTATACAAAAGTAAAATAAAATTCGATTTTCAATCAAACGCAATCCGTAAATTTCAAGACTTTTAAACTTGTTTCTTACTAATATTCCCACAAGTAAAATAGTATATATCTCGCGATCAAGGCAGAGATTTCCCATCCAAATAAACAAAATTACAAATATTTTTTATCTCTTTCATTGTCGTTTAATCACACTAACTTTCCAACTTCACTAACTTGATAAGAAATTCAGGATAGAATTAGACTTCAGTCCATCCATTCTTATACTTTCCCGATAAACGTACATTCTGACGGGGATGATATACAGGGTGTCCGCGAAATACAAAGCATGCTTTTAAGGGATGATAGCTACAACGATTTAGAACCAAAAACATATAATACACCTTGCGTCTATCTGTAAGCGTAAACGAGAAAAAAAAATTATTTCTTATGTCATACACTTCGATGCATACTGTACACCGACAGCTGATCCGTGCAAGATTTACCCGACGATTACAGGCGTATGTTGCAACACATCGAGCCTTTCCTGTAATACATTTTCTCCTGTCTCTCAAAAAAGTCCTCTTCAGGACCGGCAATTTATCACAAATAAAAGAAAAGAACTCAATTTTGTAGTAGCCTTTACGAGAGAGCTAAAGCGCCATAACATAATGCAATAATTACATTGTTTCCTTCAATGCGACTTTCCCTCAACTTAAATTTTCATTTACCGATCGGAGGCTGCTATTAAATACGCCCTTTTCACTCTAACTTCAACGTAACATCGAGTTTATTGTCATAACATTATTAAAAAAAACGCAAAGGTACGTTTATTTTAAAACGTATGGCCATTGACTTCGTACGATACAAGTTCAAGGTCGTATAAACAGATGATGTTTGGCTCACATTTGCCATTCTATTGAATAAGAGTACAGTGTGATGGAAGAGAAATGACACCACGCTTCAATTTCAAAGTATGAAATAATTCGTTTTCATCATTGTTTTCAGGTATTTTCAACCCTAAATTTTTGATATGGTTTTTTGGTTATTTAAGAAGCAATATGGATGAGTTTTCTTGTACAGTTTGACCAAATAAGGTTTTTTAGAAATAATTTTTTTTCTCGTTTACGCTTACAGATAGACCCAAGTTGTATTATATGTTTTTGTTTCTAAATCGTTGTAGCTATCATCCCTTAAAAGGATTCTTTGTATATCGCGGACACCCTGTAGGTCTCTCCTCGTCCACTCCGGATTGGTATCCAGGCTCTAAAGATACATGCCGTCTATCTAGGCACTTTAAAACATAAGCAGCAATATGCTGATAGCTGTGTAAAAGCCAGGACATATTCTACTTTATACCTAAAATAGTGGGAAAGCTGAATAGTGAAAATAAATAGAAATTAAAAACGTAATGCGAGACAAATTCAACGAGATCGTGTTCGTCTTCCAACTAGATTTTCTTTATCTATGCAAGTGGAATAAAATGACGAAGCTGATCCTTAATAGCTGTTTACATCGTCATTGACTGACGACATGTGCAACTTAATGGTTAAGAAAAATTTGTAATATCTAAGCAATTAATGAAATGCATGAAAACTTAATTTTTAAACACAGAAAGTATAGTTAAGTAAGAAGCTCAATTTATGTCAAAGAAAGCATTTCAAATTACCATAGTAAGTTGCCCTATCCGAAAATTTGCATTACACCTAACTATTGCACTATCGAAACTAAAATGTTTGTGGTTATATTTGTCATATTTCTAATTTGAAAAAACATGCCGTCAAATTTAAGTCTTTCATTATTTATAAAGTATTCGTTTACTAAAAGATTTGATGATTAATTTAGTAATTGTATAGTCTTTTTACTTTATTTAGTTCTTTTTTTTCAGATTTCGACGCGCTATATAAAAAATGTTAAGGCTCGTTCCCTATAGAATATATGTATAGTACAGACTAACAAATAAATACCCAAAGAGCAGACGCACAACATAGAGATCACGCAAATCATCTGTATGCCCTTTACGTGACATATTTAATTAAAAAGATTCTGCGGATCCTAATGATACATCGATGTAAACAGGTTTGAATATGCGAACGAAAAATTATTAGCTGGACTCTTAGCATACAATATTGGCAATCATAAACAGTTTGATTAGTTTAATAATGTAAAAACACGTTATTACTTAATATTGATGGTTGTAGAAAGTGATTCGAATTTAGTACGCTTAAGATCTGATCATGAGTATACAAGCAGAAACAAGCTATAACATGAAAACAATGTACTCGATCTTCAACAACCGTGAATTCTTTAATCGTTGTTTTTTTTTACTGCGTAGCCTACCTATATCTAATTAAAGCTCGTTCGGTAAATTAGGACCTGATATAACCTGTTTCTTCGCTTCTTCAGGCAACTGATCTGGATTCGTTAGTATATCCGTTTTTGTACAAAGGTATTTTAACGAATTGAAAACAACTGAAAAGAATTTCAGCGATCAATTTTTTTAGTATATTCAATAAATTTATACATACCTGGTCGTAGATCTCCTAATGTACAGTGTTGTTCTGCCCACTGACAAGTTGTTCGATATAATTCTGTTAAGTTAGCTGTTGATACAAAATTGTTAAAAGAACCAAGGAGTGGCTTAAATAATAAGCTGAACTGTATAGCAGCGTTAAGAATCATATTAATATAAATTATATTTTACCCATTTAATGATACAAAAGTCCATAGCAAAAATACTTGAAAATTTTAATGAAGTGAAATATGTAAATATAAAAGGATACAATCCAAAACTTCCAATTTTCCATAGTTCTCGTTCTAACATATTCATCAAACATTTCTTGCATTTTAATTTCTCGTTTTCGAGATACTGGTGCCCCAGTTGCAGGCAGTAAGGATTGGCAGTTGCTAGAATAAAACATCATATGAACACACACTAGACATGAACTTAACAATATTTAGTTTAGTGTTACACGAACTATTAACGTCAACCGGATCGTCCATCTGTCAACCCTGTATTTATATTGTTACGCTTTGTGGTTTGAAATAATGTCTAGGTGATAATATTTATAAAATAATGTAAAGTTGTTATTCGATTTTCATTTATTTTCGAGTTACAGCATAATTAAAAAAAAAAAATTTCAAACATTAAAGTTTTGGTATTCTATTGGTATTGTATTATCGTTCTTTATGATATATTTTTAAAAGTACTACCATTTACGTCTGAACATTTTCTACATCGCCTACCAAGAGTACTGAATGCGTTCCTGATTGCGTCAGGCTGATTAATATTGTCAGCAGCATTGCTAATCGGTTGAATTAGTGCAGCACGAGTGTCCATTTCTACATTATACGCTTCATTTTTTAACCAGCCCGGTAAACATAATAATCTAGTGATGTGCGGTATGGAGACTTAGGAGGCCAACCAAAGTTACTACCACGAGCAATCCGGCTCGCTAGAAACCTTTCGTCCAAATGTTATTCACCGCATGACGTAATGTGCAGACGCTCTATCGTACTAATAAAACATTTGAATTCTGATGTTTATGGGATCATACATACAAAACGAGGATGACCATTATCTATCGACAAAATTCCATACATCTACGATAATCATTTGGTTGTAAGTGCTGTACTCTTTGTACACTCTCTTTCTAAAGTAATGTGTCCCCCAGCCAACGGGTTCATATCAATAGCGCTTTCCAATTGATGTACTCTAGCGGTCGGGCGACCTCGGTTATAGAAAAGCTGGGTAACCGAGGTCGCTCGACGGCTAGAGTACGTCCATTGGAAGACGTTATTGATATGAACCCGTTGGTTGGGGGAGACATTACTTTAGAAAGAGTGTACATGGTACGGACGTAAGCCTTGCTCGTGGAGTGCTTTCACCCTTGTTTGTGAAATGCCCAATTGAACCCTAAGTCTCCGTGAGCTGGTAGTTGCGTCTTCTTCTACTACATCCAGAATAAGTTCTACTTCTTGTAATTGTTGTTGACTTTTTGATATTATGTTTATCCTGGAAAGCTTTCAAGTATCACATATTTACAAACTTCGAAAATAAATAAAAATCGAATAACATTTTTTTTACATTATTTTCACCTATAGAATACTCTCCTAGAGTTTGGTCGATTCCTTACGACTCACCCTGTATATACAACTTTAATTTAAAAAAATGCTGGAAATATTGAACGAAACAGAGTATGTTGTACTTCGCAGCTGTGTGGTTTATCATAAACTTTTCTTACATACCTTATTGAAGTATTTAAATTTTCAATCTGCTGTCGTAAACTATCCATTTCATCTTTCAACTGATCCCTTTCTGTTCTAAGCTGCATAATATATTCGGCACTCTTTTGAAGCATTGCCGCCTTACTCAACTGGAAGTTTAATCTTTTTATCTTTACGATTCATGTAATTACAGCGAACTTACTTTTGCATTTGGATTTTGATTAAGATGAGGTATTAGTGAATGTATCATATCAAAGCCGTTTTTAATATTGTAGCGACGCTTCTGCTCAGCATGTATATGGGATCGCCGTTGTTCCTTTTGAGCAGGATCACGACTTGGCGATTCCGTAGAACCTTGTGGTGATGTGGGTGAACTCAACGATTGCGAACTCGTTTCAACATGTGGACTAGTGGGCGTTAGTGTACTTGGCAATAGCTAAAAGTTTGCATGCAAACTTTAATAAATTCGAAAATTTATAAATTCACTTACCACATCTGTTTTTTGTACTGAATTTACATTTACAGGTGAAATAATCACAGCTCCGGTCTGCAAAGTGTGCGGTAATATACATAGGGTTTGAGTGGTTTCTTCTTTACATCTAATGTTCGAGTCTTGAGTTGATGAAAGAGATTGTGTATGGCGCTGATATACACTATCAGAATCTGTAAGTTAACAGCAAAATTGTTGACGCAAAAAAAAATTCAACGAGAGATATCCGTAGTACAACTAGTTCATTAAATCAAGAGCACCGGTCTATCCATAAATAAGTTCAAAGTTGGTCTAATCACTCAATCATTTAGCAAAAAACAAATCACTTTATATTTTTCAGAATTTGCAATACAGTTACTGAATTTTATTACGAATGGAGTCTGTTGGAAATGTTTGTATACAGGTAGATTTATTTTCGATTCTCACCATTGAGATCTCTATTATTAAATATAGACGGTAGGTTTAAATTTGGCAAACTTGCTAAATTTTGTGGTTATTATGATCGGACGGATCGAACGGAAAAATCTCATTTTCTTATTTTGCTTCTAGCACTTTTATTTGGCCTTGTAGGAAAAAACCAAAGACATTGTTTCAAGGCCGCTTTTACTATTCTAACTAACGGTGCACTTTATACGTTACATTTAATACGTTTTCTTCGAGTTACCATCAACTTTGATATTTTTTATGGGCGCCATATTGGTTTTTGACAAAACTAGAAAAAATTTCTTTTCTGATTTCAACCATGTGTTACATATTTGCAAAGGTTTGTGAAATTGAATTAAGATAGAATCTAATTTGAGATTAAATAAGGTAGCTATGAAATTTTGACCTGTCGATCACTTCCATTATTCTTGTATTATTAGTAACGGAAAAGGGGCGTAAACTAACGACGAGAAGCGAAATATATTATGTATATTTTATCAATCAAACCGAAATACAACAATAGCAAGTAGAAGATATTTACAATTGTATCCTGAACGACGACAACCATATCATACCATTTTTGAAAATCTTGATACAAATTTAGTCGAATATAGTTCGTTTACCAAGCTGCGTAGTCTTTATGGTGACCGGAATTTGGATGAAAATCAGCGATATATAACCAAATCTAAATTCAATCAAACTAAATTTGCTTCAGACCCAAATATAGAGAACTTTGTACCGAAAGAAGCTGAGACTATACAAAGTCCATGTTAGCCAAAGTTTACTACCTGGTAATAATTTAAGACGAAGGGCATACTGTAATTGGTTACTGGAAAAATTAGAAGACGACAAAGATTTTTTGAATAAAATTATGTGGTCAAAGAAATCTAAATTTAGTAATGGTGGAATATTTAATAGAAATATGGAGCACTATTGGGCATTGCAGAATTCAAAGCAAAATAGGGGTAGTAAACCTCAACATCGTTTTGGATTAAACGTTTGGAATATTTTGGAAAATCATCTTGTAGGTTCAGCAATCTATGAAGATACAGAGTGAGCAACCGGATGTGACCACCACGTGAGCACGAACGTCATAGAAAAAGATGAATTTTTTTGTTTTACTGTTTACTGTCCTGTTTATTGTTTTGTCATGTCTAACATGTAACATGTTTGAAAGCGCTACTTTTTACGTTTCCTGCGATTTTCTCGTATATTTTCGTAAATGTAGCATTTATTGCACAGTAACTGTCTTTTTAAAGACTGCTCAACGATACATCTCTTGTTTTGAAGTTATAAAACTCTCTGACAGATCAGTGAAGTGGCATATCTTGTATTACCAACTTACTACATATATGTAGTCTGTTCAGGGATCTATCAGTCGTGATCCCAAACTAATATTTCAATACATTCGTGACAAACAGGGTTGCACCAGAATTCCAAATGTTTTGACTTATAACAACATTGTGCTCGACACTCCTCAAGACATTGTCAATGCATTTGCAGGTAAATTTTGTTCTACCTACCATAGTAGCACTTCTTTTACAAATACCAATTTGAGTAACAATCTTCCTATTGTCCTACCGTTAATTACTGAAGACGAACTAATTAACATTATGTCATCGCTCTCTGACAATAATATTTCTGGAGATGATTTAATTCCATCGTTTTTATTGAGAGATACCAGAATAGTTTTCGCTAAACCGTTAGCAATTATCATTAATTTATCAATTAAAACGTCAACCTTTCCTAAGCTATGGCAAAGAACCAGAGTTTTCCCGATATTTAACAAGGGCGCTAAAGCTGAAATTAACAACTACCCATATCCATATTATCCAACTTCGCCAAAGTTTTTGAGAATTTCTTATATCACCATCTATACAATAATCTTCAATCTCTCATCTCACCTCATCAGCATGGTTTCGTACGTGGACGATCAACAGTCAGCAATCTTGTCAATATTACACAATTTATTTGTCAGGAGCTGGACAGACGGGGCCAGGTTGACGTGATATATACGGATTTTAGCAGCGCTTTTGACAGCATTGATCACGGTGTCTTGCTCCAGAAATAATGTTGTCTCGGCCTCACTACTTCTTTACTAAAATTAATTGAATCTTATTTGTGTAATAGATCCAACTATGTACATTACACTGGTTTTAAATCTTTCGAATTCTTTCCTTCTTCAGGCGTTCCTCGAGGATCTAATTTGGGACCTTTACTTTTCATTTTGTATATTAATGACTTATTGCAATGTTTCTCGTGTCCAGTTCTTGCTTATGCTAACGATATCAAAATTTATACTTTTATCACTAACTTGCCTGATGTTCTAGATCTACAAAACAACATCAATTATATGGCTGACTGGTGTGCTAAACACAATTTAAAATTAAACATCAATAAATGTTGTTTCGTCTCGTACACTCGAAAGGTTGATTCAATCCTCACCGCCTACTTGATGGACAATGATGTGTTGCAGAAAGTTGAATTGGTGCAGGATCCTAAATATTTTTAAACGCCTCTCTATTCCAGCTTCTTAAACAATCAGGTTCAAATTCGCCAAGTTAAACGAATTTCGTACGTCTAGGATTATTGGATATACACGCAGTAGAGTCTTTAACTTGTCGCCGTGAATGCCATGGAGCTCGTTTTATATGGAAATTGGTGCATGGCGCTATCGACAATCCTTTTCTTCTTGCCTCTCTAAATTTCCGTATCCCGAGACTTTCCTCTCGTTCCTCTTCTTCCTTTGCTTTACCCTTCTCTAGGACCAATTTATTACAAGCTTCGCCTCTGTCTATTATGCGCCGCTCTACTGATCTGCACTATGAAGACATTTTTTATAATAAAATTAATATTTAATTTTGTTTTTAATTTAATTATCTTTTGTATGTACCTACATATTTAAATTTGTTGTCCTGTAACTGGCAATCTGTTGGACAATAAAATTATTATTATTAACAATGTGGCCATTTAAAAATATGAGGTCACATGGTGGTCACATCCGGTTGCTCACTCTGTACATTAAATGACGCAAGATATCTAAATCTGCTTTGAATGTAGTCAACTTCTTAGACAGCATTTCATTAAACTAGTTACAACATGTATGGTGGCAACAAGACGTCGCACCAGCTCCCAAAGCGGTCATTGTATGAAACTACTTAGATCAAGAGCTTCCAAACCGCTGAATAGGAAACTAACGGAGTTGTCGAATGGTGGGCAAGATCTCCTGACCTAATACCTTTAGATTATTTTTTTATGACGAGCTGTTATAAATAAGGTTTATGAAAGTGATCTTCTACATAAAAATGAAGAAATTCGAGATGGACGCAAAAATTTAAAATTTAGATCTACCGTCTATCTTCAATAATAAGGGAGATCGATATGGTGAGGATCGAAAATGAATCAGCCGGTATATGATTATATTATTAACGTTAATTGCTTTAAAAAAATTGTTGCAAACAGTCTCAGTAGAAACAAATACAACCTATTATTGTCTCAACCCAAATTACAACAATTCGATTAAAATTTATACGTATATTTGTTTTGGCTGTTATAACATGTAACATTTCTTAGTTATATATATATATATATATATATGTACAGGCATTAGTCACAGCGCTAAGCAGATGCTGTGAACTGAATTACATATTACGGCTATAAAATTATCCATTCCAAAAAGAGAAGAGAGAGGGATAAACAAAAAATTAAAATAGATGGGACAGACTATAAGATACTATCAGCTGTTGCACAAAGTGATAATGAGAATGGTGGTTAAATTTCATGATTAGATTTCATCACTAATGCATACATGTAGTTGAAGAAATAATGTACTTTATATACACAGCTGTGTGCGAAATAATAATAGTACACTCAAAATTAAAAAATTATATGATTTTTCAATGTTCTATACATCATTTCTAAGTTACTTGCATTAAGATTTCCTGTTTCAAATCTAATTCCATAATTTATCTATTTTATTATACTGCTATAATTACGATATTCACAATTAAATTAAACATTTATCCTAGTATTCCAGACAAACTAGGTAAACCATAAAAATATAAGTTTGAGTATGTACTCGACACTTATATTCTTATACTTCCTGAGCTGCAATCGAAAATTGATTACGACTTCCAACTGTCAACAATCGCCAGTTAACCACTCATCCACACCGTTTCGACTCTGAACTTGAAACATACCGGAATGTGTTATTGCTAACACGGTAGTTGCTGGACTACACAGAATGGAAAAATTAAGATGAAGAAATATCTTTGTAAAACTAATCATATGAATATTGTTACACAAAGAAAACTGCAATAGCATACATTATTTTATTATAATAAAGTAGTATTAGCGTAAGTACTATTAATATTGCGTAGCGTATTGCACAGTATGAAGCAAAAACTTTTTCGAAACAATAATAAAAGTAGGGAATAGGTAATTATAACATGCAAAAATGTTAAAAATGACTGTATGTACACTGGGGTCTCGAACTGGGACAGGATTGCGTTCTAGGAAAATACGGCGCAAATCGAAACAACTCAAATCGAATCACACTTTTCCATAAGACTCCATAGAAATTTACTAGAGTCCATCCGCGGATGTCCTGAACACGGACAATGTGTAGGAAGTATTTTAATAGATTATTCAACAACAAGAATATTTTTACGAATATGTATACTTATTAAAAATGTGAACAGGCAACAAACATTCTAATAATGAAAGTGAATTTATAAATTCTAACAATAAAAAATATGTTGTCTGTGTTTTAAGTTTTAATTGCTAAAATATTATCTAAAGGTTGGCACTTTGCTTTCATTTTACACATAGTATAAAGATCTTTATAGTTCTTTAGCAACAGCATTAATTCCCCCTTTCTTTCAGATAAGTTAACATATGACAGCACAAGTGGCCGTGGCGCAAGGGTTTACACAACGGCTTAGTAACGCAATGCACGGATTGTTTAGGGTTCAAACCCCGACAGATCAATTTTGTTTTTTTATTTTTTTTTATCTTCAACAACGATGATTTTTACAATAACTAAAATGATCGAGTGCTATTATGTGTTTCGCTTTTCAATAAAAAAAAATCAAAATTCATCTGGCGGGATTCGAACCACAAACAATTCGTGCAGTGCGTTATTAAGCCGTTGTGTCAACTTCTACACCATGGCCGCATGCAGTCCTGTCACATGTTAACAGCCTTATTAGGAATTCACGTGCAATAGATTTAAAAATAATAATTTTCTGGCTTTATTAAAATGACTATCTTTGTACTATGGCTAAGAAAATGTTCATCGTTAGCCCAATTATAATATATGGCATTTAATTTTGGCTGAAGTAGTATTAGGGAGATAGAGT